>OMOT01077912.1:0-35555 GCA_900312575.1 Acanthochaenus luetkenii
AAAGCGACTTACACATTACATTAAGCGACTTACATGTCATACCATTGGTGGAGGCAGCCATGCAAGGTACCAACCTGCTCAACGGGAGCAATTCGGGGTTAGGTGTCTTGCTCAAGGACACTACGACAGATTGTTCCCGGGAGGAGCTGGACTCGAACCGCCGACCCTGCAGTTGCTGGGCGGGAACTCTACCTCTTGAGCTACTGCCGCCCCCATACAAGTATACATTGCATGCATCATATACATAGTACATCACACCATGCACCACACTACACAAACACACATATTTGCATGTCTTTGACTGTGGGAGGAAACCCACGCGAACACGGGGAGAACATGCAAACTCCACACAGAAAGGGCCAGGCGAGATTTGAACCCAGGACCTTCTTGCTGTGAGGCGATAGTGCTAACCACTGCGCCACCGTGCTGCCCAGTTCATCGGTAATGATCTCTTTCAATTTAAACAAGAGGCTGATTCTTCGGTGTCTTCAGCCATTTAGAGACTTTGCAGAGGTTGCTTCTTAACCTGCAAAGTATTGAGCGCACCCCTTCTCTTTGACAGGTTTTGGTATAATGCAGAATAACCTTTATTCTGAAGAGCAACGTGACCTGTGAGTGCTGTAACGTAGAAGCAACGGCAACCCCAGCTTTTCTGGAGAAAACTAAGGGCTTTATTGGAACGTTGACGGAACCGTCGTCATGGTACTAAGGCCAATGATGCTTTGTGAAAGTTTGAGCCACCACAGAGCAGATGTTTGGAATACGAACGCTATTACACAATGCAAATCTGTAGTTCAGTATCATGTTGATTGTGATGCTAGGAATGGCCAAAGCCATCTAGCGTCACTCTGGGGCTACTTTAGATGCAACTCCCAACGAAGAAAATGTGTTGTGACTAGTATGTGACTGTTAACAATTGTAGCTTAGCTGAACATTCCAAGAGAATGAGAGATTATTAATTGTGATGAGCAATAAGGTACAAATTAAAAGCCTGTCGCTGATATATTGCACACCAGAAAGCATAATCATTTAGCTGTCATTTGACTTTCTGTTAATTAGTTTTAGCCAGTGTCAAATTTGTGACCAATGAATTTGACTGCTTTAACTTTCAGTTGCAATGGGGAGAAACCATATCTGCAGCTCTGCAAGCTTCTCTTGGTTGGTAAAGATGTAGCTTACAGGCTGCTGCAGAGTAATGATCGTGTCCCTCTTTGGTAGCAATTTCTTTTTCTTTTTTTACACAAAACAACCAGATAGACCATGTTAACTTCAATGATGAATATGAAGAAAAAAATACTCAACCTTTGCATAGTGAAAGCTAAACGCTGGAATTCAAGTGACAAAATAAAAACTAATAAACTAAAATACATTCAATTTGCTTAGTCAGTTGATTTACAGTATATCAAATTGTATTTGGAATTGTATTGTATTTATTTAGTTTTTAAGAGAAATGTAAACTAAATGCAGTCTTTGATTCACCCTCTGCCTCATTTTAGTTATATATGATATACTCCTTAGCTTTTCGCAACTTGCTGTAGCCTATTTTTCAATGTTTATTAGGTTAAATTCCAGAGATTATTTAAACTGTTATCCCCTGTTTTCACAGACTCACAGCTTGCAGGACATGAGACAGCAGGCGGCCATTGCTGCCAAAGTCTTCATCCAGAGGGATTATACCAACGGCACTGTCTGCCAGTTCCAAACCAAGTTCCCCTCTGAGCTAGAGACCAGGGTAAGATAAACCACATCATTGTGGTGTTCAAAATGTATAGGTATACAAGGTTCAAAATGGCAACCTTTATTTTCGGTAATACGATATACGGTTGTATTTTTTTGTATATATATTTTTTAATACTCTTGGGGCTTCCCATTCGTTCTCGCCGGTCAAGTTTCCATCCGATGCGTCCTCGGTTGGAAAGTAAACTTCCGGGATCTTCATTTTCAAAATGACAAGTGGAATCACACTGTTACATAGACTGGGACGACTAACTTGAACGCCGCCCCTAGTAATATAACGCCTTTGCATATCTTCCTCTGACCTCTCAAAAGAGGAGTAGACCCCTCCTCTTCCTCCACCTCCATTTTTTATGTAGTGGTAAACTGGGGTACCAGCCAGAACAGTCTTAACAAAAAACTCCAAAACAGTCAGGATCATGTCAATAGTCAAATCCCACAAAGGATACATAAAACATAATCATGAACTCCTGGAATAATACCAAGCAGAGGATACCCGGTAATCACTAGAATGCAGTCAGTCATTAGTCACTTCTGACGGATTTGTTTTGTTAGACCGAGTGTATTCAGTTTGGCGATACACCCGTTCAGCTGTCAGCTGTTAGCGGTCATCTCCACAGTAAACAGCTGGACACTTCTGGACGGTTTGTTTGTGTTTTGGGAAGATGGCTGCTTGAATACTGTGATGTTTGATAATGACAGAGGAGGAGGACATTTTAATTTTACTTTTATTGCAGAGGAAGAGACGGAAGAGAAAAAGATTGTGGTCTGTGCGCCCGAAAAACCGAACTAGGGAGGAACAAGGCGAATACCTCCTAGTTAGACAGATGGGAGATGAGCTGCAGCACTTTCGATATTTTCGGATGTCCGCAAATCGTTTTGATGACCTCCTACATCGGATCGCACCATATATTGGTCCAGCCAACCAATGAAAATGTAAGACAATCAATGATGGCGTCTGCGACCGTACAAATTTCAACAGGTACAAGACACTGTCGGACGACACATACTTTTGTCTTTTTGGCATCATTTTTGTCATCAGACACTGTTGACAGACACTTGTCTTATAACCATAAAACAGCCTTAAGTCGCCATGATGTTTTCTTTCATCACCATAATAAAGAGACATAGTGGGGCCGGTCTATCTCACAGCGAGTAAATGGAGCCATATACCGTGAACATTTGATAGGCTAATGTGTAGTGGTGTCTGGGCAGGTGGGTATACTGTGATTTCTCAGGGACCCCCACACACACATACACATGCACCACTACCATGTATAAAAAGGATCATAAACTAAGTCTATCAAAGCGATTGATACTTTGAGTCCGAGTCAAGTCTCAAGTCACTGGTGCTCGAGTGCCAGTCCCAGTCATCTTGCCTTTTTATTGCCGTGAATTGCTTCATGATTATTGACAGTTTGACAGGCCCTGTGATTGGCTGGCTGTTCTGCTCCATCAGATGTAGTGAAGAGACGCCACTCTGCTCACACAAAGGCCTTCATCAGATTGTAAAGAATATAATGGATTATTGGTTTACATTCTGATGAAGGCATTCATGGGCCATAACGTCAATTAAATGATTTTAACTGTGTATAACAAGTAAATACATTTATATTGTGAGCAAGAGTGACGCCTCTTAACTAGGTGTATACAACTTAGTTTTTGGCTGCACTTTGACTCACACTGGTGTGAGTGCTGCCTTCAGACTGTACGGTCTGCTCCATCAAATGAAATCAAGCCCAGGTCTATTTCTTATGGGCACACAGTTTTCATCTCTTCATTCAACGTCATTACACAATTTTGATGCTGATTGTTCTGATTGGTGGAGGCCCTATGGTGCAGCGCCTGATCTGCCTATAGGACGGGTCGGCTATGCTGTTGTCTCATTGATACACTGAGACGTATCACTCACTATTTTTAGGTGAGTAGCCTATACGGTAAATCCCTCTCCTCAGAGGTGGGTATACGCCGTATACACAAGTATCCCTCCACTACACCACTGCTAATATTGTTATATCGCGTTTTGACCAAAAAAGAAAAAGTGAATGAATTGCTCAATGATCATTGGCTACCCTGAAAACGTCTTCCAGCTCATTTTGATTTCCGCACAAGATCAAAATGACCTCTGCCTTACTTCAGTACACATTCTGCAGATTCTGGACCAGTGTTTCCTCCTCTACCATGACTGCTAAAGAAAGTAGGAAATTAACCAAATATTGTAGTTTAACTTAATTTACCTCAAAAAGCTCAATGGTGCCTTTATCATACTTTTTTTAGATTAGATGCACTTTATTGATGAACTATACATATCAGAATGGTTGGTTCTAGAACCAAAACTGGGACTGAAATTGATATGGACATGGAACCACAACAAAACAATACTGCCAGTTAATGCTGCTCCAAAACAATTTCAGAGGAACCCTGCTGGACTTTGGCCTTATTTGAACTTCCATGGAAGTTGGTTTCAGAGCAGGCTTCAGTAATGATCAGAAGAAGGAAGAGCAGGTCGTTGAGACTGAACAGGCTCCACGCCACATTAAAGAAAGTGCCAGCTGAACGGTTCAGAGTTCGCAGGACAAAAAGCAGCGGTTTTGCAACGCGTGCACCACATGAAAAGAGCAGCTTCACAGCATTTAACCACTTACTGGTGGTTTAATGGCACTTCCCTCTTGATTTGGGGGATATCTTTCTGACTCCCTTGTTTTCCTGTAGGATGCAGTACACACACTGGACGGTTGGACAGATAATAAATACTTTTCCTCTGGGAGGTAGCAGATCTGGTCCCCTGTCACAAAAAAGTGCTTCCCACATATATTTATATTTGTTGTAAGCCCAGTCTATCAAATATGCAGGGTACTGGTATGCTGTTAAGTGGACTTTTTATGGTAATTTGTGTCACTTTGTGAGGATGCTTGAAAAATGTCACATTTTCTACTAACTAACATTTATTTGCTTCAACATCTGATTTTGCCATGTAGCTTATCTTCCTCTGCAGGGGTATGCATGTTGAAGCAGCACATTCTTGCAGATTATTATCTGAGGCTGGATTTATTATTGTTGGTAGCTCTTTTCTGTTTTAATGCTTTTGGAGAATCAGGCCAAAGGACTGGGAAAGCACTCAACGTTTTAAATGTATTTGGCAGCTAGTTTGCCAAACCAGCCAAGACAGTTGAATTAATTGGTAACTGTCAAGTTTTCTTGACCTGTTTCTACTATGTTCCTTATTCACATTTACACACATATCTTGGGCCCATGGTTATATCCTAAGGTCATACTATGTTTAGTGAGTGTTACAGTTGAGAACATTTTTTGAATGCTAAAACGGCTGTGTCAGACGTAATGGAAAGATGCTCAGGCAGAGAAATGTGGTTTGAATCGCTGCCTCTGAATTGGAAAACTAGAAGGAGAACAAAGGATCTCGACAGCGGGTACCAAACACGCCTAAGACCACTGATCTGTTGGAGCTTGTTGTTGCATTCCTCGGGCACATGGGAGCAGAACATTGGAGGGTTTTCAGAGGCCCCCGCCTGGCTCCTCATGTGGTCTGCAGGCTCCTTCGCCGGGAGATCACCAGGTCCATTCTGGAGACTAGCATGGAGACTAGTGCTGACACCCCTGTCAAAATAGCCTCAGAATCCAGCAGTCTTCTGTGGAGCTAGTCTTGATTTGAGGAATTCTTGAGAAAGGCTGGTTTGATTGTTAGTCAGCCTTGGCTATAATTGGGGGTGGCGGGTGGGATTGCATTGACCGTCAGAGCTATGAAGCATTCAGTATTTCTAAAACTGTCTGTAGCTTTGATGGGAACTGCTGAGATAGGGTTTTATTTGATACAAGGTGAGTCCATGTAATTAAGTTGAGGAGAAAACGTCAAGATTCCCTCCTGGATTGCTGTTATGTGTGTCCTGCTGGGAATTAAGTGAAAACATTTGCTGAACATACGGCCTCCAAATAACTTTAGGAGGTGTTTCCAATGCGGGAAAGAAGCCCAGCATTCCCATGATGAATTACAAGTCAGATACAATTTACCCAGTCATTTATCTAGAGATGGAGATAATAGAGGAAAGCGATCTGTTGCTAAGAATTAAGCGTTTCCATTCAAATTTTCCAATAGAGACATAAAGCACGTACTTACAAGTTACTGTTCTGATTGCTCCAAACATAGTCCTGGCTCTGCGCCTTGTCCAATATAGACAGCTCCTCATCTTGACCCTTTGACCTTTCTGATCTGTGTTTTAGATTGACAAACAGCAGTTTGAGGAAACGGTGCGGATGTTGAATAACCTGTATGCCGAGGCTGAGAAGCTGGGCAGCCAGTCTTACTTGGAGGGCTGTCTGGCCTGCCTCACGGCGTACACCATCTTCCTGTGTATGGAGACTCACTACGAGAAGGTGGGAGACATTGCATACATGCGTACATCAATAATGAACACCCATTTCAGATACACATTTAGAGCCAAGAAGTGAAGAGGTATCTTCACTGGTGCACATTGACCTGAAAATAGTCATGGGTTATTATTTTAACACAAAGGCCTGGCTGTTATACTGGTGCCAAATGATTAGTGCTAAACTATATGCTGTAAAAAGTTGTTGTTTTTTCTATAAAAAAAAAACACCACCGTTTCATCAATTTCAACATTCTCATTTCTAAGCTGATTTTGTTTAATCAAGTCAATGTTTCTATAATTGGCTCATGGCAGTCAGGCAAACTCAACACACTAATAATAGTAGCCTACCCTAGTCCGTAATTATAGTTACGAGAGGCATCTCACATGACATAATCGGGACGCGGGTGAAGGTCTGTCACAATAACGAAAACAGTCCGTGATTGGATTGGCGATTGATAGCTAGGCTGTTTTATTAGAATTTCACGAGACTAGTTTATTTCATGAAAACATTTTGAAACTGTAAAGTATATTCTATTATATTTTAACCTATATTTACCTCCTAACGTTAATCCTCCTTCATAACTGCTTCCTTACTTACTAGCAGCTACCCGAGTTTACGACCAGTATCGTTAGCCTCTATGACTATGACGCCATGTTACGGTTAACCACGGATACACGGCAACATTCTAAGTGTTAACGTGTACAAAAGAAAAGCCAAAAGCCCCCGTCCCTACAACACGGCGTACAATAGAAGGCAAAACCCAAATAGGCAATGAATGGCTAAATGATTAAGATTTACTAAATGTTTTGCTTTCCTGTGCTGTTTCCCATCTAACTCCATTTCCCCCTCACGCTTACGCCTTCTTGTTCTACTTATCTATTGAGCTGCAGGCGTGAACTTAGTCGTAGAGTTTTGATGGTGCTCACTGGCTCCATGGATACATGTAACAGACAACCAATTTCTGAATAGGGTTGTGAATAGTATGATGGAGACACACATTCAGCGTGAAAGAGTTCAACCAGGGGATTTGTATCCATGGGAAATATGATATTAGAAAATTCACGATTGTTGTGTCCTTTTAGGTTTTGAAGAAGATTGCAAAGTACATTCAGGAGCAGAACGACAAGATCTACGCCCCACGAGGCCTCCTGCTCACCGATCCCATCGAGAGAGGCCTGCGAGTCGTATCCTCCCCCTCGGTGTCTGTTGTAGTCAGGAACACTTGTTTTGTTGATGTTTGACTTCTCTTAACCACTGTCAAAGTTGTTTGTGTGAGGGCACTCGGGTAGAGATGGAATTTTCCTAGGCTTTCACTGTTGAGCCTTTTCAGTACTGTTTATGCCGTAGCTGTGTAACAATGAAATCCTACATATATGCATTACATTTAAATGGTTTCTCTTATCCAGAGCAACCTACAATGAGTGCAACAGTAGAATAAGCGAGATAAGATTCAATTATTATATCACCAACATTACAAGCAGCCACTTGTAAGGTGGTCAAGGGTCCGAACCACAGTGCCTTGACAAATGGAACAAATATTCCTGTGTCCTTACAATGAACCTGTATGATAGAGAAGTGTGAGGTTAAGGTTTTATTTTATTTTTCAAGACTAGTATATTAAAGCAAGTAGAGGAGGAAGATATGGGAGATGGGTTTGTGATTCAGGGGGTTCTTGGAAGTATTTCAAGAGGAGATGAGTTACTACAACAGAACGCATGACTGATCATAGTGTGAGTCAGGTCCAGCTCCAGCTCCATATTGATGCATTCGAAATTCAGTGCAATGATTTTAATTCAGCCAGGAAAAGCTTGCTCTGGATATCTAATGTGAGATGTCATGTTTTCAGTTTTTGGTGGTTATGGTGTTATGATTGCTTTACCGCTCTTTAACCTCAGTAGGTTATGGGGATGTGGCCCTATTGACATGCTTAGCACCTAACTAGTCAAGTTAGCTAACCAAGATGCCAAGCATTAGTATCACTTACATCTGAGTTTGTGACTTCCTGGACATTAGACACAATGGTACCGCTCCTTTCTTCAACATCAAATTACTAGTAAATCCAAGTGTTTTTTGATGCCAGTTGCAGACAAAGCTTGTAAACAGAATGAGCCTAATCCTTCCCTCTAATTGTGCCTCCACTGCATACCAATATTTTTATCTTTAGGGAACAAATATCCAGTTTTGGAACATCATCGACCATACATAATGGAGGTATGGTGATTTTAGCTCAATCTTTGGCTATGGGGCACCTCATTAACTATGCATTCTGTCAACAAATCAGAGTGTTCATTAGAATGTGGGTATAAGTGACATAATTGAAACTGGGAAGTAGACTGGATTTTTTAAATGGTTTGTGTGTGTCCAGCAACAGTCTGGGTAGCTTGCAGGAAATCCAGCGCTATATATGGCTACCTTGTAATAGCACCAGCAAAAAGTTTGTATGTAATTCATAGCATCTGCATCAAATCAGCAGGTGCAGAAACATTTAGGCTTTTCCAAGTGTGTGTGTGGGGGATGACTCAACATCCCAATTATTTGGAACTGGGCAGCGATGGGGGGATTAGGGATTACAAAATATGACCGCAATCGTTTACATCTGAACTTCATTCTCCTCTCGCCTATAATTTTGTGGGGTTGATTGTGATCTGGATTATTTCTCCAGCACTGCCGAGCTGCTGTGCTGACTTTGGCATGTGAGCGCTGGGGATAGAAGCATGAAGGTTGACAAGAATGTCTCACCTGCGCTGTTTGTTTTTTGTTTTTTGTTTTTTGTTTTTACCCTGAACCAGAGAAACCTGATGACCGTATTTGCAAATGTCTCATGATGTGACGTCTTAACCATTACCATCTGAATTCTGAGTATTTACTGTATATTTTCCACTGTTGTAGAATACATCCGAGAGATTGACATTTTCTTCAAACCACTTTATGTTCACTCCTTTCAAAACATAAACTGGAGCCTACATTCTCAGTATGTTTTTTTTCAAGATTGGATATGAAAAGCTTCTTATGCTAAAAGATATCTGGTTTTTAAATTGTTGAAGAAAATGCACCTCTTGAAAGTGATTGAATTGAAAGTCAAATGACCCCAACCATACTATAGATGCTGTTCCTTAACTACATCCTATCAAGATCGAGGTTACCATTTTTGAAGACAGGAGCCTGGGTAGATAAAAGCCGCCATGGTGAGTCTCGTCATATTATACATATATATATATAAGTATTCCTTGAACTTTTGCAGAATCAGCTACTATTCCAGATTTTACATGGCACTACTATTCATTATAATGTACAAACATTTATAAAAGCAACCTTGTTATTTGGTACAAAATAATTTCCAGGATTTTAAACACAAATGATCCTCTTAATTATAGACTTGACAAAATGTAAAATCTCCTCTGTGAGGAATATAAACTCATGACTTGACAGACAAGTAGGCTATTTTGACACCATTAACATACCATTTGGTGGCTGCTTTTATCCAAAGCACCTTACAGTGCAAGCGTCTACAGTTCTAGTGTGGGTGGCCCTCGTGGGAATCAAACCCCTTTCCCTGACAGCGTTAGTACCACGCTCAACTACAGGACCACATTTCATTTGCAATTCAGTCAATTTCATTGGTTCAGAAACATCTGCAGTCCCCTTGATACATGATTAATCAACTGCCAGCATCAACTCCCAACATGAATCTCCTGTATCAGATGTTCCCTCTCCGCTGCGTGATAGCTCCCCGAGAGCCAAGTCGCCAAAAATATAATGATCGAAATAGTATAGGATGACATTTTCTTGGAGTCCAGTGAGGAAACTATTCTCTTCCTCATTTGCTCTATTATACAATTCCTTTGTTGTCACTAAGAGCATTCCTCTACAATTCTCATTCTGTAGCTGTTATTTACTCTCCTGCACCATACTCTTCATTTGATTTGTAAAACCTTACGAGACTGCACATTGGCATGGCCTTTAGAGTCTGCGTTGTAGCGTAGACACCGCAGTCAGCCTAAGTAAGACATGCTCCATCAATATTTTACCTATGGGGAATGTTATGTTTGGCAAACATTCTTAAGCCCCATAGACCCCTGTGGACGGATAAGACCCTGCCCTCCTACCGAGCAGACGCATACAGGGATTAATCTTCTCATTGGAAATTCTTGCTGAGCGCCGCTATACATATACATGTCCTGGTGAGGAATGTAAACCCGGGTCTTTTATAAGTAGCTGTTGAGAGAGGAGTGCCTTGGAGCACTGCCATGGTCAAAGGAAGGGTAAACCACAACCGGCAATCAGAGTATGCACACTCATACAGTCAATTCATCCTTCCCAGTGTTTATGCCTGCTAGCTCCTCTCCTCTTCTCTCTCATCTAAGCTTAGACTGATATATCAGTTTGCCAATGTATTGGGTCAATATTGGCCTTTTAGTACAAATTTGATATTACATGATGGAGCTTCTTCTTTTATTTGTATTATCTTCAGGGGTGACGTCAGTCTGCAAAACCTGTCATGAAACCTGCTTCACCCTGCCTTAAGGAGCTTCTAACCCACCTTAAACAATTTCACTAGTCTGGGTTTCAATAAATATATTGAATGTTGTGGCAAATCACCATATCAGCTATTGGTAGCTAGCGGCAAGTAAAACCCCATATCCACCGAGCCCTCCTCCCATCTCCTCTCCTCCCCCATCATGTGCTGAAGGCTTGGTCGGTTCTGAGTCTCCCAGGTGAAGGGCTGAACATGATGGATCAGCCTCTGGTGGGATGACTCCTGACAGCACTATAGGAAAAACAGACTTGGCTTATTTAGAGGCAGATGGCGCCAAGTCTGTGTCCTGGCGTCTCTTCAACTTTCTACCCCCCCTATAAGGCGCCATTTGGCCCCACGTACCAACTCTCCGCCTGGCCACAGCAGACCAACAAGCCTGTAAATTAGACTAGACACATGAGAATATTTTGTGTCGGTGGGGGATGTTGGAGAAGGCGTATATTAATATATATATATATATATATATATACAGACATTTGTTCATTTGTTTTGTTGGTTTCTTACTGGCCAAAATAATGAATACACATTTTTCATAGAAATATGTCACCCTACCTGTTTTCAGTTCTATTTCATGTATAGAATCTTGTACTTGGAGTAAAATTTGAACTGCCAAAGACACATTTCCCCAGCTTTTTGAGTTTAGCTGGTGTTTTGTAATGCATGTATGATCATGATGGCTTAGTTGAAGTAGTGGTGTAGGCCATGCCAACGCACTACTTGGTCTGGATTGAGAGACCCTGCAAATTGACCTTTAAATTAGTCTAGATTCTTAAGAGCCGTCACTGTCGATGGGGTTGGGGGAAAACATGCTATGAGAGTAAATAATGGTCTGGGAGGTGTAAATGGAGTTGAAGCTGTATCTTTTACGTTGTTTTCAGCCACATCGCGTCACAATGATGTGTATAGACGGATATGTGATAGGACACGTGTGACCCAAGAAGCACAGCTAACTTCATCACAGTTATATGAATGCAGAAATGTAATCCGCCTTTGTTTTGTGCATTTCTTCTCCTATAGATTCAGTTGATTTTGCAATACATACTGTACAATACTGTACATACACATCAGGTGATTGTAAACTGTGGCTACAGTATTATGAAATGGTCACTCAAGCCATGTTGCATCTCAGTTAATATTGCGGTTTCCTTAACAGATGTCGGGCTGAGCGGAGCTACAGGGTCTGCAGCAGCCCAGCACCAGTGCCCTCCTCCCTCAGAGGATCTTCAAGATCTGCACTCTTAATAATGCGTCTCTACAATCTCCCCTATTAGTTCCCCACAAACTAACTCATGTATGTACAGTATATAGTATACATTACCACGACCAAGATATAGTCGCACATAGACATTCCCACTGTCATCTATTCCTGCCGTTCCATAACCCTGTTTCCCATTGTGCCCACCTTTGCTCACACCCCACTCTGTCAGCCAACTTAATCCGCCATAACTCCAGCCCATTCTGCATTTTTATCAATGGCAATAACGTCCGTGCCCGCATTAATCTGTCAAGAGTTAAGTCCATTATAGTTCTGCTTATCTCATAGCCGCCTGCAACCGTGGATATTACAAGTCTGTCGGATATTGAAAGTTCCTCACAGGAATTTAGTGCTGGAGCTGCAGTGCTGTACGAGCTGAGGCTCGACCGGCCTGGGGATTTCCGTATTGGGTCGGAGGATAAAAATTACGTGACGAACGCGCTGATTGACTAACCGACTGACTGACAGTTTATTTACATTTACAAATGTCTCCAGTAAGAGGAAAACTGGGAGTAATTTTCATTAGTTTTGGGGTAAAAAATCTTGTGGACTGTAATTATGAACTATTGAAATGATCTATTTATCTTCTTTTTTTTCATGAACATTGGACATTCTTGTTTGAACAATTAAGAAAGATGGATGGACAATTAAGAAAACACACGGTAATTTATGTTAATGTTTTTGGATTTTCCAAGGACCATGGAACTCTCCCACACCCACGCATTAATTGATTGTCTTGGAACGAACTCACAATACAATTTGAACTGAAAACGGTCGTTGATTTGTGGGATTTGTTGCATGTGCTGTGGCCTGAATTTGATTTGCTCTATTAGTTTCCATGCATTGTTGTAAGGTTGCTTGCAAGAAAGTTGATCACTTTGAATGCAGGTTATCCTTTGTATGGTTTGACCTTGTAATTAACAGACTAAACTTACTTTGTCAGGCTGAGACCTGACTTGCACCCCAGGTATTCCAGTCAAACCATTACATATTGTTGTCATGTATTTCCTCTGTGTATTTCCTCTGTGTATAACGTTTTGCCTGTATAGAGATTGTTGACCAAAATGGCCCAACTTGTGCTTGCTCTGTTATGTTAATGCTCTCAAGTAATGTTTTTATTAGTATTTACATTTTTTAACTCTGCAATGTGGTGACTACTGTTGATTTTTGCCATGTCTGATAAGCATATATTAAACTTGTGAGATTGCCTTTGACTGAAGTATAGAACGTGCTCTTGTTAGTTGACAGTGCCTGTAATGGCTTTGAATATTGCCTTTGTTAAGTCTAAGAGTGGGATCATATCAGTTGTATCTTGGCTTTGTTCAGTTGTTGCTAGCAAACAACAAAAACGTAAGATGATGATTCCATATGACGACACTTGACTGTATTATTATGCACCTAACTGAGAGAACCTCAGCTTATGTTATTGAAACCTTACAAAAAGTTCAATATAGTAAGTATGGCTGATAGTATTTGGCTTGAACCATCTCAGACATCTTGTGAATGTGGTGTGATGAAAGTTCCTTTGAAACTTTCTTTAATAATGAAACACTACAAATATGTATAGGTATAACTTACATGGCTAGTTATTTGAATGCCATAGATAAAACATTAACATCAACTATCCTGATTTTTAAGATTATGTAAATATAATTTTGTCATTGATTTTTGAAGTACCATTTTTTTTATTTAGCTGGAACTATTTCTGTTGAGTTTGATAAACTGTTCCCTTTTTTATGTTCCCTGTTTTCTTAATCTCAAAACTATGGTAATAAAGATAATGTGTACTTTTACACTGCGGTGGCCTCTGGTTTTCATTGCTTGCAGTTTTTATGTTAGTTTTCAGAGTTAATGTAAATTTCAGATTTCACACACACACACACACACACAAACTTGAACTGAGGGCAGACCCACAAACGCAGAATGTCCTTAGTACTTATTCACTATGATTTAGAGATTAAAAGAGCTGGACAAACTCCAGGACTTCCCTTCAAGTTGGTTCGGTTTCAAGGGCGGGATTTTCTCTTGTCCGTAAGAGTTATAGAGCAGGAGAAGCTTTCCTAAATCTACCAAAGTAGCAGTATTTCTCACAACTCACAACCCTCCGTCCACTGTATGAACCCAGGTTTAAGCTGCTGGGTCAACAAGCATCCACCCTGCTGAAGTGTCCTTGAGCAAGACACAAGAATACCTACCAGCTCCAGGGATGCTGGTCTGTAGCTGACCTCTGACCTCCCTGTGGAGGAGGTTGAGAGAAGTAAATGAAGTTGCATTACATTATGTACATACATCCCATTATTCAAGGTGCTGAGGGAAGGGAAGGGTGAGGGTGGTACGCCTATGGAAGTAGGACACGACCTGCTTTTTCACTCTAACCCATTGTGTCAGAGATCTGATCCTAAAGAGATACAAGTCGCCTCGTGAAAAAGAATGCTGAGACAGATTTAATGATTAAGTGCCATAGCAAAAAGGTGCTCAGTGCTTTTGACACTGATGATGATCATGTGAAATAAAATCACAACATTTTTGGAAATACGTTTTTCACCAGTGGCGTTATTGGTGCTAGTATTCCTCCAAATTAAGGTCACATTTCCCATGAACCCAGTTTATAGGAAATGTTTCTATTGCAAAGAGGAAAGAGCTTGTTAAGCCAAATGTTTTCTCTTTGTCTTTACTGAAGAGGATAAACATGCTGGAAGTGGTTTTTCCCTCGGCCTTTCACTCCTTCCACCATCTGCCATTGCCAGAAACGCTGAAAGCTCTACCTCAATTAGCCTTTGAAGAACAGCGCCCTCTTCCTGTTCTGTGCTGTAAAGCAATCCAAATCCCGCCAAATCGGACCAGGCGGGAACACAATGTAAAATGGCGTGTAGAGGCAGCTGCCAATCCTCTCAATGATGTTCTTGTTTATGGTAATTCATGTGGTAATGCTTTGTTGATGTCCAAATGCTACAGGTAGCACCTTTATAGTATATTTTTCTTGAGCTTGGCATTATTGCGTTTCCTATTTCACAAGGCTTTTCTACTCTCAAATATCAAGTGAGTTTAATCTCTTTAGTGCCTTTGTTTTCAGTTAACCTACGGACCCAAAGAACCTCTTGTACCTTGAACCTGGAATAGAGTAGCACATCTTTTTCTGGGATTTTCTGCAGAAATCTGATGCTGATGGCTGTCTAAACTGGGAGCAATCGGATTTTCTGATGTATCCTATTGTGCCACAAAAGGATCAATCAATCAAGTTGTATTTATATAGCCCTTTTATACAAGCATGTCTCAAAGGGCTTTACATTGCATGCATCGTGATCAGAACTTCTATTCCTGTGTAAATGCAGCTAAACTGAAGTACAGAAACATTCCCATGCAGACCTTAGGGGACGTTGAGACAATATAACCCGTTTCTTCTCTTCCAGGGGCAGGAAAGAGAAAAAAAGAACCTCCTCGACCATATTCCCCTCCCAGGGTTCCCACTGGTCATGCAACTTCTGGAATGTCATGACATTTAGAGAGTTGTATTCCAGACGGGGAAAGTCAGGGAATTTCATGAATTATGTTGGGAAGTCAGGGAATATCAAGGATATATATATATAAATATATATATATATTACAAATGGCTCACTTTACAGGAATATACCAGAAAGTATTTTAGAACTTGTTTCACACTCCTGTTCTGCTTCCCTTCCCTTCTGCTGCCCCTTTATAAGAAGACATGAATGGATTTCATTAGAACATTAGGACAGTGATTTCCAAAATAAAGTCCAGGGACCTGCTGAGGTTCGTGAAGTGGTGCCACAGGTTCCACAACACAAGTTCCATTTCACAAATATCTTATTCAGTGGAACACAATGAGAGAATGTACTATTTTATTTAGGGGTTGCCGATATTTGACTGTTACTAAAACTGGCCGGTTAATATTGGCCGGTTGATGTTGTCCACTGCTGAAATGATGGAGGTTCCTCCCTTTTGTATTCCAGGGGTGGCAGTCTGTAAAACCTGCCTCACTCTGCCTGAAGGAGCTGCTAACCTACCTAAAAAAAGACATTTGTATGGATCTGAATGGAGAGTTTTAGTGTCCCATGAGGGTCTAAATGCTGTAGAGGCTTTTCCACTCTGACAAGAATTCACTTCCGGGGTAAACACTGAATCCGTTGTAAAATAAATAAATAATAAGAATAAATAATAAGAATAAAAAGTATATATATATTGACCCGTTATTATTTTTGCCATGAAAAAAGTGGCATTTCAATATGTTAATATCGGCACAACATTTCTGCTACTAAGCAGCTTCAATCCAAGAATACCAGTTCAAAAGCCTCTACAGGTCAATCCCTAAATTTAATCATCCATTTTATTCTCTCACCTGGTAATTAGGCAGTGCCATTCTGTACGAAACAATCTAGAGTAAGAGCAGTAGCAGGGAGACATTCTTATCAAATGGGTGTCTGTGGCCTAATGTGTATATAATCGGGGATCCTTGACATGAAAAGGTAAAACACTAAATATGCACCTGTGACATGAGGAGATCAGACATGTGTCAGATCTTCTGTGTAAACGTTCAGCCTTTGCAGGAGACAAAGTGTGTGTTTGTCTGAACCCGACAGGCCTCACGTCTTTCTCGGAAACAGCAGCGTTGAGGGAGAATCACCTGAGGTCCTCCTACTGTGTAATTCAGTTCACACTGCAGCACAACACACTGTGTCTGGCTTCGCTCCAACACCCACAGCTCGTCTTCTCCCACAGAGAAACAGACATCGTTTAAAGGCCGCGCAAATATTTGTGGTAGATTACTGCCTCAAATCTAAATGACTGTATTTATGTCAACTGTAATTTATCTATTGGATGTACTCTGGCGTAAAAAAAAAAGAAGAAGATATAATTGGACTTCACTGTAAACATCCCTCCTCTCAGCCAGTGGGCTTTGAAATGAGATCTGTGTCAGATGGTGAAAGGGAAGATCTTTCGGAATAGTTCTTGTTCTTGTTAAGTAATGCTTGCAAGTAAAAGCTAACATTTAACTGTAACCCACTTCTTCTTCTACAGGGTTTTTCCAGAGGGGGGGAAAAACCCTGTAATGTGTCTTTCTGGCCACAGGAGGACAATCCTATACCAGTTCAGGATCCAGTTGCAGCAATGTGCCACAGAAAATCTGATGTGTGTGTGTGTGTGTGTATGTGTGTGTACAACAACCTCTGATCGATAACTAGCATCACAATTTATTTTAGACCAATCAGTTTGTCGATATTGGCCTTTTATTATTGTTATTTTTAATTAGATTTGTCATCTGATATGATGGAGGTTCCTCCCTGATCACAGCTACAGAAAAACAGTCTGTAAAGCCTGACATGAAATTAGATCATCTTTGCAAATGTTATTTAGTCATTTATAATTGTTCAACAATTGTGTCTTAAGTGTGCCACGCTGCAAAACCAATTGCCTGTCTGGGGCAAATAAAGTTGAACCTTGAATCTTGAATCCTTCATTTAAAGACAGTAATGTTTCCCAACCATTCACTCTGGCTCAAAGAGCTGCTGACCCTAAAGTACTTTCATGAGTCTTGGTTTCAATGTTTCAGAGTTTTAGTGTCCCATGATGGTCTAAACGTTGTTTCAGTGGGTTTTCCACCCTGACAATAACATTCTTGGCGAAACACTGAATACTTGTAATTTTTGGCACGGACATGGCCAAATGGAAAGATATTGAATTTCGGCACAAAATATCAGCTATTGGCAGCTTCAATCATTGGCTTTCGAAAACGCACTTTGGTCGAACTCTACTCGTGTCTGCAGGGTTGCCAGTTTGAATCACATCTGGACCGGCTGGGGAAGCCAACAACTGACAATGTGAAGCCTTTGAGCAAGGCACTCCCAACAGCTGCTGTGGTTGTACTGGGCAGCTCCCTGATGTGAATGTGTGGAACTGTGATGGGAACTATATGTGAAACAGGGTGATGCTGGGGAAAAAAGCACACGTGCACAGAAAAACCCTTCCTCAGATAAATAAAAACATATTTTCTAAATCTATTATGACGTCCATACAACAGCAAAGATTTGGTTGCTTCATAACTCAGACTTTTATTATGGTTAACACACAAAGCACAAGCACATAGTATACTGTTAGTATACATAACGTAGCCGTTCAGCTGATCAACATGTACCGTACCCTCAGAAAACAGAGGATCCGTTTGATAGCACCATTATACAAAGTACAATAAAAACAGGATTCACACGTATTATTGTACAAAAGTATTTTTTCTTTCTCCAAAAAGGAATACAATTCTAAAATCCCTGACTGTTATCACAATAAGTTACTAATGTGTTTGTTTGTTGGAAATGGAGAGAAAGGAAGATCACACCTGGACCCTACGTGAACTGACCTATCTAACATGTGAGGGTCTCCTCCTCTTCTGCCCAAAAAAAACCCAACTGAAGGCTCAGCTGATGACGACTGCGATATACGGTTGGTTTGACTGCTGTTGACAAAATGTACTTATTGTAAGTCGCTTTGGACAAAAGCGTCTGCTAAACGCTGCAATGTAGAATGTAGAAGAAATGTTATAAATGTAATGCATTATGGGGGGGAAAACGACATATCTGCATCTGTGAGAGTATCAGAGACCATTTTTGGGGGAAGATGCCAAAAATAACAAAAAATGCTGTACTAATTGAAATGATTACCTATAATCAAAGACTAGTGATGGTAGATGTAATGAACCTAATGCACTAGCTAAGAATGTGGGCATTTTGTAAAGGCATTTAACTGGGGATAAAAGCAAAACGAGGAGCAAAACATGCTACACATCATAAATACACAACACGTATGAACGTATCAGAACAATACAGACAGCACCTGGGCGTTAAATAGTGATCTAGTATTCAGGCCCAGATTCACTGAAGGCGTGCACAGGGAAGAGCGCGCTATATCACCAACATGACCAAATCAGAACGTCGTGCTCTTCACTAACACAGTGCACAGTGAATGAAAAGCCGCCAAACAGCGCCGGTCAAACAATAAAGCATTTTTGTGTCTGCCATGCATATGTCAATTATATGTAAATCTCGTGATTTTGCCCACATCATATTTATTTGTAGACAAGGCTATGTGAATTGAGATTGAAAACAATTTACGAACACCTATAAGCTCTTTTGAAAGGTGGCGTAGACTTTGCGCAAAGAGTTTGTCATTTTCTGCAGTCTGTGCCACATCTTGATTTGGCATAAATTACTTAGTGAATAAGATGAAAACTCTGCACTCTTAGCTCAAGCAACTGAGCAGCAGGGAAGTGCTCAGACTGCCATCAGTGAATCTGGACCTCAGCATGTAAAAGGCACTTGAGAAACTATTGCATATTTGAAGAATATTGGGGTCCAATTATGTCCATACGCAGACCATTGCCTTTGTATACACAATTCCTTGCAATCCTCAGGCCATCCGCTGACATCCAAACTCTCCAGGGTGAGCTTTGAACGAAGAGTCTTCTTACTCAAGAAAGAAGCAGCAGCAGCAGCAGAGTTCCCTGTCATCATGATGACATCCACCCGATGCCGTACCTGCTGAAATATACCTATATATTATTCCCCCCCAAAGAAAACATGGCACAGGGAGCTTCGCCGTTCTCTTCATCTTAACCAGGGAGGTTGGTAGGGTTGGTAAGGCTGTAGCTGCCTGTTCGAGAGGGGTGGAAAACTCATGATGACGCGTCGATACATCCAATACTCTTTCTGCTGGGGAGAAACGGGGTGAGGCTTCATTGAAAGAAAGCTGATGCCTCGCGGCTGCGGGAAACGTAAATGGGGGCTTGACACCGGGCAAGGTCGGGCAGTGGAAATCCACCACAGACGGAGATGTGTAGTGGTTGGTGAGCTTCAGACAGACAGACGTTCTGTGGGGAATGACCAGTCGGCTCCTCTCCTGGCTTTCACTTTTACCTGTGGGTCACCTGGTTGTTGAGGAGGCCAGGGAAGGCCTGCTCGGATTCACTGCTTAATGAGCCACCTAGAGGACCAGGGGCAGACGGAGAGTTAGCAGGCTGAAAGAAACGTCGGACCACAAACGCGCTTTGTCCTCGTTCGACGTCTGATGTGAATCCCGAGTTTTACGCGTCGTCACGCAACGGCGATAATCGGAATCGCTTTCATTGCCACGTACAATAAATGTAGGGAATTGAAAAGGTATTTTAAATCAATAAGCTCGTGAATCAATAATCAAGCGGAAGTCATTTACATACTTCCACCTCAAAACAAATTTATTGACTGCGGAGTAATGATTTATTTTCAGAAATAACAGACCTGAGAACGCGTTCACTGGACAGACCGCTCTAAAAAAAAACACAGATTTTACGTATAATGAATTATAAGTACAAGCGTCTCATTCATGTTTATAACTAGTTATCTATCAGAGGTTGTCCCATTGGGATTGAACGGTTATCTGACAACGTCTCATAGATAACTAGTCATAAACATTCATAAGACGCTTGTACTTACAAGTCATTTTAAGTTATATCTACAACGTTTCATGAGTGGGCTGATAAAATGCATCAGTAACCATGTGTTCTTATAAATGCATTGTAATTCATTATTGGTGGCCTTATAATGATCTATAGTCATATAAAGTGCTACCAAACTTCAAGTACAGGTGGCTTATTAGTGAGATGTATAATTCTGTGTGATTCCATGTAATTATGTCAATGGTAAGCTGTTGTCTTTACATTTTAAATGTACATGTTAGAGCAACTCGCAACGAATGCAACAGTAGAATAAGCTTCATTTCCTAGATCGCCAACATTGCAGGGAACAAAAGGGCAAAAGGTGTAACGAATATTCCATCGTGACGTCTTACCATTATGGCAGCTGTACATCCAAACACGATGGCCGTCGTATCGACATCTGCATTTCATGATGTTATTGGTGTAGTCCGACTCTGGCACTTCATAGGATGGATTAATTATAATCTGCGAGAGAGAAGACACAGAGGATTATTCAACAACGTATAGCGAATATGGAGAGAGGAATACATATCAAACTATTGTAAATAAGACAGTACAGACGGTTGCATGTTCAAAAATGTCACTGTTTTGTAAGCAAAGGCCTCAGTGCAGCAAATGACTTGGTACATTTCAGCATTTTACTTCCATGCCAGCACCGATTTAGCAGGAAAGGTTGACAGATTTTAAAATATTGGACATCTGACTCTTCAATTACAGAAGGACGGACAACGTGGCAAGGGAAGTATCACCTGGAACATGTAATCCCCAGGTTTGATGTCAGTGATATCGATCCACTGGCAGTCAATGTCATGCCTGTAGGTATCCCAGCAGCCCACAGTGATGCCCTGCTCTCCAAAGTTGGCACATTCGTATCTCTTCTCAATACCTGAAGGAAAAAAACACACCACCAAACAGAAGATGTGATGAGACAGACTTGCATAACCAGTCGTATATATATATTTATTATTATTTTTTACTTGAATTGAAGGTGTACGTGGTCCTTTACAGGTAGGGTTAGTTTCATGACCCTATATGGCCCATGAAGCCCCTTCAGAACCGATGACACCACCATTTTATAAGTGCATGATTGTGTCCATGTGATTGTGTCTATGTTTTCCCCCCAAAAAAACTCATGAAAGGTAGACTTTGGGAAGATACAGGGTTTTTAGCATGGCATTTTCTTGAAACTGAAGAACGGATCCTAGACATTGGGCCTCACCCTCATCACACTCGGAGTCCTCCAGGCAAAAACTTGCTTTGTGTCCTTCTGCCACCTTGGTGCCATTGAGGCTGAACAGGTCATAGTGGGTAAACACCTCCATGCTATGATAATGCCTGCAGATAGAGAGAAAAATACATGCTACAAATTATAGCACATAAATACATGTAGCCACCAAGGGTAGTATTTTCTTGTATACGGCAGCTATAGTCTTCAGTACAGTCTGCAGTATAGTGCTGAAATGCACCAGGCATATTCAAAAGTCCAAAACGATTTTGACCGCAAATAGTTTTGCAACGCTATGTGTAAATCCCACAACATTCTTGGAGATGGTTTGATTCGGGCCCTGTCAGGTTCTGCCAATCATGAGAAGGTGCCAAAGGTTTGATGTGTGGAGAGCTGGTCCACGTGAAGCGGCCAACTGTGCACTGCTCCTCCAAGCAACACATGAACCACAAACATCTGGGACTTTTTTCAGCGCCGGCTTTAGCTTACAGCACATGGTCGATTACAGGGCAGCACAACGTATGGAATGGAAAAATGGCTCCGGAAACGGGTCATCGTGGAACTGAATCATATTTCTCCTTGAATCGTTTCTGTTGTTTTCCCCCCCATTAATTAATATATATATATTTAGAATTATGTGTTGAAATTAGATATTTATATTTGATATTTTCATGCTAAAAAACAATCCCAAAAAAGGATAAATGTTTCCCCCAGTTTCATTCTTGTCAGAGTGGAAAAGCTTCTGAAACAGCATTTAGACCATCATGGGACACTAAAACTCTCCATTGAAACTGATACTGATGACATTCTTTAAGGTGGGCTAGCAGCACCTTATGGGTGAGGCAGGTTTCATTGCAGGTTTTACAGACTGACTTATAAATGAAGGACATATAAATGAGGCCTTGTAAATAGTGTCACCGACCTGTGACAGTCATGCCACACCCAAGAGTGGCGGCCAGCTTTAGGGCGGAAGTCGGACTGGCCGTTGTTGTGGATCTGGGAGGAGAAGCGCAGCAGGCGGCGGTAGCTGTTGGCCGCTGCTTGGCTGGAGGTGGAGGACAGGCAGTTCTCCTCATTGGCGCACTGCAGCATGAACATCGGCCTGTCCTCCAAGTACGTGGTCTGCTCCACCACCTGAGGGTTTAATACCAGGTCAGGAGCCGCTGGAGGACCAGGGAGAGACCAGGGAGATGGAGACATCGCACATTTAGAAATACGGGGAAATGGTTCTCACATTGGCATGGTAGCTTTGGAGCGTGCCAAAAATAACTCAGCAGTTTCATTTTAATTTACCACACAAACATAACGTAACATTCAAAGATCATGAATATGTGGATAACTCCATTTTCAGAACTTTTTAATTCAATATATATATTTTTTCCCTCTCTTGTCCCTTTGTTATGAAGCATCACAGACTGGCCGGGTTGGTAAACATGAGCGTGCATTGTGCAGTTTATTGACTTCGCATAACAGGATTTCGGGGAATTGAAGTTCAGATCTTTCAAAGTTAACTCTCCTGCCAACATTGCCTAGTGCAGCTTTTATAAAATGAGTTTTAGTGTCTTACTCTCTGAACAGGAGACTCCGGCAGCATTGCGTCCCCCTCCTTTAGCGCAGCTGAGGTGGGCTCCATGGTGCAGGCAGTGGGACAGTGACATCTCAGTACCGGAGCAGCGAACCCCACTCATAACCACAGCGTCTGCACTCACCTCCCCAGGCCAATACCACGTCTCCTGTTGAGAAAACACCACCCACGGTTTACAAAAGTTATCAGTTGGTTTAGATCAATATATCAGTTTAGATCAATAGACCACTGGCCTTTCATTCAAAATCACATATGGTCCAGTCATTCATCCACCTCCATGATGGATATGATGCAGTTTGATTACATAGTTATTGCATAATTGAGCAATCCTACACTGATTGTAATGCAACATATAAGTATGAATGAATATGTTGTATTAGTATAAGTATTCATATTATCCTGGGTATCAATGGAGAATTTAAATATCTGTTTCAGAGGCTTTTCCACCATAATAATACATTCTGGAGAAAACACAGAATCCTTGTATTTTTCTTTCAAGCATTTTGCTGGTGGTATTTTGCCAACCTGTTCCCCAATGAGTATTTTACTGTGACGATACATTTTCAAAGGAATACTATGAATTGTTGTAAAGAAAGGTGATTTGCCATACTGGCCACTAGAGGGCACAGCCTGTCCATTTACAGCACTGTGGATGTGACAAACATGTGAGGACGTGGTGTTGAAAATCCCATATATGAACCAGCCATGTGAAACAGATACAGACGTGTTGTCGAAACTACTACAAGGAATTGTATGTGTTTGCACACGTTACCTTAATGCACTGAATACAACATTGACATTTTACATTCTCCGTATTGAGCTGGTATATATTTCTTACCCAGTGTGACTTACAGTGACTTACAACCTTAGAATAAGCTTCAATTCCTAAACGGCCAACATGACAAGCAGCCAATAGTAACGGCTGGGCTGCAAGGATCAAAACAACACTGCCCACACAATAGCAGTAAGAAATGTCCCCGCGTCCCTAAAATATTCATGTATAATGGGACCGCTGGGTAAAGAAATTAGCCTGGCAGTTTTATAATCATTAATGCCGAGTTTCATGTGGATTCATTTCAGAATTAAAAGGTACTCCTATTATAATAGACGGCGCTTCTCTTCCCTGCCTCGAGGTAAACTTGACGTCCTATAATCGTACAAAAATCATTATTTTACAATTTCCACTCATAAAGTCTTTATTACACGGCTCTGCAAACACTGTCAAAAGACGTTAGTATGCAGCCCCCCTGCTATTACTGTCATCATGCTGCACTGTAAACGGCGGTGAAACGCCCAATTCCTCCCTGTTACAGGAGAGGGGCCCTTTACCTTAATGTTTTACAGGTGTAAACCGTTAACAGGGGTACGATCCTTAACACCAGATGGGTGTTTGTCACTCCTAGCAACCACACACACATAGAAACACAAGGCAGCAGTGCCAAATGGTCAGAAACCTGCACCTCTATTATTTGGGAAAGGATCTCACATGGTTTCCTGACCTAAAGGCTGGGAGACAAAATGCCAACTGTGCAGTATTTGGTATCCAAGTGGCCAAACACAACTTAAAGGTTCAAAAAGGTCTGCTATTGACTCATTGCAGCGCTGCAGGCTATGTGACATTGGTGGTGTGTCAATAAAACATGCAGGAACCTAGAAACATGCCCTCCATCCCCGTTGGAGGAGGCCGTAACCCGCGCCAAAGGTCCCGGCGCGCTGGCTGCTAATTACATCAGGCAACTGACATCGATAGTCATTTACGCCCAAAGGAGACTAGCGGTTTTTACGCATCGCTTTGGTCATTCACTCCATCCTGATCTGTTGACCCCGCCCCCACAAGAGAGCTGCATGATACTCAGATTGTGGAGACATCAACTGAGGTAGAAGTGGCTCGTTTGATCACATAAAGGCTAACTTTGTTCACAGTCGAGACGCACAGCAACAATTTGAAGTTCCATACGCGCATTTACACATCGACATCCGAGGGGAACGCACGTTCGCTCTCCCCACGACTCAAAAGATGGAACTAATTCCTGCTAACATCAAAGAATGGGGAAAAGCGGAGAAGGGAGAAGCCACTTAGTGGGCAGCTGCAAACGTAATCCTCGCTGAATCCACATGAATACGATGATAGACCTTGCTGGATCAAAGCAGGGGAGGACTCTATGAAATTAAGAAATAGATGTGGCAGGATTATTTTTTTTAGAGCACTTCAATCGTCATACCACACACAGTGTAATTCGGGACTTAAAGGAGGTAGGGTTTCAGTGGCTTGCTCAAGGGTATTTCGACGGGGGTCGGCCGATGCCGGCATCAAACCGGTAACCTTCTGGTTCTCGCTTCGCTGCCTTCTCCTTCCTGGCTCCCCAGTGGTGGATGTTATTTCTTGTCCCAGCACTCGCTCTTACATGATTGTTCTATGGTCGCAGGGATATTGTAAAGCCACTAAGGTCCTGATTTCCTTATTTTTGGTTGCTTGTCACATAGGAATTGAAGCTTATTCTACTGTTGCACCTATTGTAAGTCACTCTGGAGAAAAGCCTCAGCTAAATGCCTAAAAATATTAACGTAAATGGTGTTTCCTCCAATCACCAGGCAGCCCCGTGCCGAGCAGAAGCGGGCGGTGCTGCCGTGTCTCGTACCTGGAAGGCATTGCTGGCGAAGCCCAGGCCCAGTTGTCTGCAGACCACCATGGCCTCCATGGTTCCCCAGCCGTCGCTGCACACTGTCCCCCACACCAGAGAACCGTTCCTCTCCACCAGCGCCTCCACGCGGCCCTCGTGGGGATTACGACCCCCACTCAGACGCAGCTATGTGCACATAAAAGACAAGACAGACATGGACTTAAACATAGGGGAAAAAAACAATGCATGTTATTTAGGATAAGATAGGACACAACGTTAATGATCCTTGTGGGGAAATACAGCAAAGTAAAATAGAATATATCTAAGAATATGGCAAACGGGGTGCATTAAACGTAATGCAACCAAAAAGTCCAATGTTTCAAACAGCAGTCAAACATAGTGAGACAAATAAAACCAAATGGAAATATGTACAATATGGAAATCTACTGAATAACTGCATACTGTATATGCAGTATGAAATCTGTGAAAAATACTAAAAGAAATATTGAGATATAGGCAATTCTTACAAAAAATTACGGCTTCTATACATGAGATGGAAAATGTGCTCGCATGTATTCACATTACCAGGTCTGCAGAAGACATACATATGTACAGGAAGTGTAGTTGTAACAAATGATTCACCTTATCAAATGTATTAAATTCACAAATGCAGATAACATATGTGTCTGAATGTGCAGATAAACATATGTGTATGTTATTATTCGTGGCCGTGAAAATATTGTATTTCTTTGGTGAACATGTTTTTGAACTCACTCTCTCCTGGAAGCCCATAGCAGGGACGTTACACCTGACGCCTGCATCCTCCTCATGGCTGCAACCAATAGACTCCTTGTTGAAGAAACAGTCTGTGATGGACTTCTCAAATCCAGAGCACTCCACCTCGTTCATATGCACTGGGCCCATACCTTGAAAACACAGGTGCAAAAAAAAAGGACTGCTTCGATTTTGTTTCGCTTCAGGGTGAAACTGAGAAGCGAAAGCAACCGTGGGAGAAAACCGAGCTGTAGTTTCAGCAAGATATTCATGTTGATAGTACAGAATGACGCCAACGTCAGATTGAACGGGAGTTGAAGGTTGTAAACGGTCAAGGACGTATTCACCTCTGCTCTGAGCTATTAAGACAAGCCTTTATCTGCAATTACCTTTTATTTCTTGTTGTTATGGATTACTTTCATATTTCTTACCTCACTTTCATTCCTTTAGCTGATGTTTTCCATTTGTACTCTGTTGTAAAGTGCGTTGCACCTTTGCTATACGTGCTGTAGTATAATTATTTGTACCATCTGAGTTTCTTCTTCCAGAACGCGGAGTTACAGACAGCTGTTGACAGTAAATCACGAGGGAGAATGGTGATTTCTTTTTTTCCACAAGGGAATCTCTCCGCATTCCCTCTGTCGCAACTGTTTCCATGTCCAATGTTCCATTATACTGGAATGTACCTACATCTATGTCCCTGCTTGGGGATTTCCTATTCAGAAAAGCCATGCAGTGTGGAATTCCTTTCTGCCGGGTTACGGGGGTACCCAGCACACGCCTAATTAGAGGAAAACACACTCGTTTCCACAGTATATCCCGATAACAGGTGAGCTGGGGCCTTAAAACCTTCCATAACCCAGTTACAAGATTTCTACGTAGTATGTAGTTTGAAACTTCCAAACCTGCTTTGCCTGCTGTGACCAAAAACAAAATGCCATGACAGCCAGTGATATAACCCTGCTGTCTGGGAGGAAAGTCCTCTGTCGAGACCATAAAGCGGGACCGCTAGGAACGAAGGCCGCCATTTGGAGAAAGAAACGAGTCAATAAAAGAGGCTGCTCCCATCTCCCCTGGAGGCGATCGAGCGCTTGGCCTTCCACGTGTGGAGGGTTTTGTTGCGAAATCAGATAAGTCAGGCTCCTGCGCTTGCCGACGCTAGTTTAGCTTTTTTCATGTCACCTTTCTCCACAATTCAAATTGCTGACGGAAGCGTTTGGTTAGCTAGTAGAGGATTCATTTCAAGTTCCCTGGCTTCCTGATAAGGCAAGCTGAACTCTTCTGTCCAAAATGAATATACAGCAATCTTCATACTTCATAGCATTTTTGCATGGAAGTTTCATTTTTACAGTATCCTCAATAAATGTGGGGTGGCAGTAGCCTAGGAGGTTAGAGAAGTGGGCTTGTGACAGGAAGGTCACCGGTTTGAATCCCCGGAATGAGCAATGCTCAGCAACTACTGTCAAGGTGCCCTACAGCAAAGCACTTAACCCTCCAACTACTTAGTGTCCAACAGTAGCAGCCTGTGGTTGTACTGGGCAGCTCCCAGGGCGGAGCTGGAAAAGAGCCAGTGGACTTTCCCTGGATAAACAACGTTTAGTTGAAATATATATAAAAATAGCATACCTTGTCCAAGCTGGCCTCCGGACAGGGCCTCTTTGGCAGTACCGAAGCCCAGCTCTCGACACACCACGGACGCGGACATCAGACTCCAGTTGTCGTCACATATGGTGCCCCACTCGCCGTTCTTCAACACTTCCACTCGGCCCTCGCCCACGATGGCCCCGCCACGAAGACGAACCAACGGTTGCTGGAGGCGGGGGGGGAAATAGAGACAGAGATCTTTGTAAAGGTTGAAATGTACAAATACTAAATGGAGAAAACCCACATATTTAGGTAATTCTGGTTCAAGGAGGCCATCTTCCAAAAATAATAGAGTCAGCTGAAGGTTCCCAACCTCAAGTTGGACGTTTCTCCCTCCGAGATGGTGGGAGAAAAGCTTGTGAGGCAACAGACTGGGTGGCTCCATGTTTACAGTACATGCTAGTTATGTGGTTCTCCCATTAACTGTTTAGACAAATTGGAAGTGTTTGATTTTTACAAGTAAACACATACGTAGCATAGTTTCATCTGATTTACTACCGGTCCAGACCTCTTAATGTGTGGGCTTTGGGCTTTGGGCTTTGGGATTGGGATTCAAACTACTGGATGCCTCTGCCAAATACTTGCATTCATATTTTGTATCTAAAATAAGATCATTTTAAAAACGTGACACCTTCTCTTACAAAAGTATCAATAAAATAATCAATTAATAGTGAATATTTTATTTAATATTTGATTTCAATATACTGATTACACTGTGTAACCTTCAGTACTACATAATACTTAATAATAATAGAACAATAATAAAAACAATCAATATATATACAAGGTAAATGCTATATATAACAAATGAGACAGAATATGAGAATATGATAAAAAAATATGATTAAAAATATGATTAAAAATATGATTAAAAATATGATTAAACAAAACTACACTAACAAACTCTGACTACTAATGCTACTGCTCCTATTGAAGTGTTTCATGCTACTTGTTCCTATTGAAGTGTTATATGCTACTTGTTCCTATTGAAGTGTTATATGCTACTTGTTCCTATTGAAGTGTTTAGCTGAAGAAAGACTGCGTTGTATAGTTGGTCTGACTGATGTGGATGAAAAAATTTACTATTGTAAGTCGCTTTGGACAAAAGCGTCTGCTAAATGATGTAATGTAATGTAATGTAATGTAATGATGAAAACAAATGAGTTAATTTACAGGTTATACACATGATGTGCAAAATGTGTAAGCAAAGGTTTTTTATGTACTTTTATGCCAGCTATCATTTCCATATGATTTGATCAGAGAGGAGGTGTCAGCTTTTTTACAAATGATGAATATCTCATTTCAGAATGAAACTCTTCAAACTCCCTGTGGACAGCCACACCCAGCCCAGCACTAAGCTGTGGAACGTGACAGAGAGCAGGCAAGCGCCATGTGGATGGAGTCACATAGAGACAAATTCCTGTCAGCTTAGTGGCGCTGTCACAGGTTCAAAAAAACGACTTGAATTGAAAGTTGACATGGTCATTTATGGGTTCAGTGAGTTGGCCGCTTGAGACCTGTGACAAATTGTCAATGAGAAAATAAGCATTGTTGTCTTTTCGTGTCATACTTGATTGATTCCAGTAGGGAAATTAGCTTTTCCCTTGGCAGCAGAACAGCAAACCTGGAGCTGGTAGGGATTCAGGCCCAGATGTACTAAAGGTTTGTGCAAAGAACAGCACACTATATCACCAAAATGAACAAATCAGAATGCCATGAGTGGAAAAATGAATTGTCATTGTCATGCAATATAAATTGTATATAAACCGTATTGTTTTGCCAACATAATAGTTATTTGTAGGTGTGGCCATGAAAAGCAAGATTGCGCCCAATTAGCTCATACTTTGCAACACCAACTCCCCAAAATTATTGCAGCGCATATAAGATCCTTTGAAAGGTGGCATAAAGATTTCTAGTTTGTCCGTTCAGAATGGCTGCTATCATTGCTGCAAGATGCAGACCAGCAAGTCAAGAGGGTTTTCCATCCTAGATTCTCGAATCAGACCAGAAGACGCTCCGATATTATATAGATTATAAAGGGGCTTTTGGGCATAAGGGTGCAGCCTTGGTGAATTAGTCTTACAGCTGAAGCTATTTGCCCTTGCAATTGGTGATGAAGGGGGTTATTTGCTCTTTTTAAGGGCTGGTTTGCACCACAGCTTGAGTTTCATACATTTCGTCGTGAATAAAATGAAAACTCTGTGCAACCTTAGTGAATTTGGACCTAAGTGTCTTGCGCCAAGGACCCGTCAGAAGGGCGAGTGTTTGCTGACTGTCTTTCAACTCAATTTCCGGTCCTTTCCGGAAAAGTATGTTTGCCTGGAAAACGTGATTTCTGGAGACACGTGTTTTTCTCCCTCCCTCCCCCTAGATTTTCATTTGATCTGCATCAATCACGTCCCTCCCATTAACCCCGAGACCACGATTAATCATTTTGATGATAAACATCCCAGAGTGGCTACAGCTGCCCGGTTCACAAAGTGGCGTTGAGTGCTGAATGTCACTGTTGGCTAATGTGTCTAACCAAAACATTTCATCACCCACCCTCTAGATTAAAGTCACTGAACTGAACAGGAGTGAGCTTTGTTTACCGCTTCAGTTTGTTGACCCCTTCAGCAGAAATAGGAAAGATGTATTTGCCACTGACAGAAGGCACAGTTCTTAAAACTGCAGTACCTACTGACCAGTAGGCCGGCTCACTATACTGAATAAAAGACAATTATTTCTAATTTTTCTCTAAAATAATTGTCCATGTACGAATCATAAAAACGCCAACTGGACAGTAGTAGTAAAAAACATTCAACGGGCCTCTGTGAGTGATGGTAGAAATCATAAATCATAGAAAACAACAACGTGACAATAGATGAAACTCTCATGCATTGGTTGTTGTTTGTCTTATGATGATCACCGACCGGAGCTCAAAGTTCATCCACCTTTTTAATTGACCACCACATCACTGGCCGCGGTACACCACACCATTAGTAGGACCGTGTATGTACTGAATGTACCGGGTACCGTGTCTTACCTCTTGTCGGAAGGCTTTCCTGAATCCGGTCATGGGAGCCGGGGAAAAGGCTCTGCCAGGAACGCAGCTCACCACCGCAGGTATACCTCCACCACAGGTCTTGTTGGACTTCACCGATATAAGATGACCCAGTTTGCAGCTGGACAGGTGGGCCTCATTGCCAGTGCAGTTGACAGAGTAGTCCCAGTATGTGGCCTTTCTCCTGCGAGCAAACATCCTGGAAACAGGGGTGAGAGTGAAAGGAGATGAGCAAAGTCTTTATGGATGTACGGTCATTCATTTATTGCGGGTATCAAGCAGATAGGTGGTTGGGTTTCCAAAATGAGACTCGTACGAAATGATTGCCGTCACGAATGTAAAGAACATTTATGAGTCATCGGAAGACCGTTGCTTAGAAAATATCTCTGCTTCTGAGGTATATGTTTTTGAAATGTAGACTGAGGAATTTCAGGCAACTGCATTTCTCCAAAACAGATTCATTCATATTGAATTTTGGAATAACACGGGCAGCACTGTGGCCTCTCAGCAAGAAGGTTGTGGGTTCAAATCTCCGCCCCGGTCCTTTCTGTGTGGAGATTGCATGTTCTCCCCGTGTTTGCGTGGGTTTGCTCCAGTTTCCTCCCACAGTCTAAAAACATGCGTTTGTGTGTAGTATGGTATACGATGTAGTTAGTGTACAATGATGTACGTATATGATGGTATGTAAGTCGCTTTGGATAAAAGCGTCTGCTAAATGCCGTAATGTAATGAATAACGCTGTAGATGACTGAGAGACAAAGATGGTTGAGTCCATTTTTATTATCTTTGGTGCTCAGAGTTTCTGTAGGTGGCGCTCTCTTCTTTGTCTATTCAGCCATGGTGGCTATCGCTGCTCATGCTAACTTCCCACTTCTATTTATTCCAAACAAACTGGAAGTGTAAAATGCATCACTTCCTGTGCGCCAGAGGATTTTCCCCAGGAAAGACCTACCAGACACTGGGTGTTTAACACATGTAAAAGCTTTCATGAACTAGGTACACGTTGAATCATTATTGTGTTGTATCACTCAGCAATATATAATATCATATAGTTGTTTTTATGGGATTATGTTTGTACTCCTCTCTCAATAGTCCATTTACATTAGGTTTTACATTTTATACATTTCACTTGGCCCTCCAGAGCGACCTACGATGGACGAGCAGGTAGGGGTTCATCGTCTTGCTCAGGGACACTTCAACAAGACTGTTATGGGGATTGAACCTGCGACCTCTTGGCTATGGGACAGTGGTGACAGACCACTCTGCTGCCCCTAGATATTCTGGGTGAGAAATGCTATTCTAAGAAGGGTTTATCTCATCACTTGTAGCTTCTGCTGAGATTTGACCTCAGATCGTTGGATTCCATGTCCAGAGTGCAAACTTTGACACCATGGACCTAGTCAAAGTCAGTATTGATGACAATAGTATATTGTAAAGTTCATACCAAAAGCTTAGTCAACAGCTGGATAGGGTCTTACATATGAACTTGATTTAGACAGGAATGTAACACAGTGGGGTTAATCGTGCTCTTTCAGGCCCGCTGGGGTGCTAATCTCTTCCTCTCCATTTAGTTAGTGAGCCCATGTGTTTAGTGAGCCTTATTTGCAGTACGGCATGTCCTCTCATCCTTATATCACATGTCTGATGTGTACACGAAGAACGGATTAAAATGGGACAGAGCGCATTTAGTTTTCATTTGGGAACTGACGAAAGGAACGCTGCAGACTGGAAACTATCCAGCGCTAATGTTCTAAGCCATTGCCAAAGAATGAGGTTCGCTATCTCCTCAAATGCAATTTAAACACAGCCATCACACATATCAGCGCAGTTCAAAATGAGGCTATGACTGAATAAACTGGCGGTCTGGAAGCTGTGAAAGTTGACTGCTCACCACAACCCCTTAACCCAACTGAAAATGCAATTACACATTTCTACTGAAGTTGTGGCCTGTTGTCACGTTTGATCAACTTGAAAGTTACCCAATTCTTACACTGACTTTCTACGTTAAGTTAAAGGTGTTGCACACCAGGGTTAGACTGTCGTCCACCTCTGACATGATGGAAGCTGTATTTAATAGATAAGTATGTGGAACTATAGAGTTGTTCTTAATGTAACTTTTTTTTTTTTTTTTATATGTGGAATTTTTTAATATGTGGATTATTTTATTTTATTTATATATAACTTTTAGAAATTTAGATTAGTTTTGGCATATGATTAGACTTTTACAACTTTTTTGTAATATAAACTTGTCATAGAGGGGGCAGGACAAGATAAGCCTTGGCTTCATCCAGTCCCTTCTCAAACTTGTTTTATTTTTAGTTTTGTGTTGTTGGTGATTGTTGTGGATTGTGTTTGTTTGTGGTTCGAGAAGAATAAAGATCAAATCAAATCAAATCAAATGGATATGATGCAGTTTGTTGGATTAAATGTTGCTTGTACAATTGATCAATATGACACTGGTTGCCTATGGGAAGCCCTTAACCTGCATTGCTTCTAATGCAACATCATTATTGTTATTATTATTATTATCACCACCATTATTATCATCAGTTTTAGTGTCGTGGTCTAAATACTGTTTCAAATACTTTTCCACCCCGCAGTGAATAACAGTAAATAATCCGGGGAAATGGCATGACATTTTTTACAAACTTTACTGCACACATACACACATCACTGAGAACCATAAGTGCCTCACATTCATAAGGACTTTTAATATGAATCCTGTGGTCTCAAAGGGACCCTGATATAAAGCCAAACTAGAGGCTACACAGAAGCATTGGAACAGAGGCAAACTCCGGATTATGAAAGAACTGCAGCAGCTCTTGGCCGTGGACCATAGCAGATGCCTGTAAAAACAGACAGCACGTTTCATGGGTCTAAAGCGGGGGCAGGCCTACACGTAGATGGAAAGTAAGGAGCCGACGTGCTCTACTGTGGCTGCCTAAAGCAGACGAAACTTTCCAGCCTGGCAGACAACTTAATGGAAGTGTTATAGTTTATCATGGTCAATGTGTGGCTACACCTTATGTAAACGAGATTTAAATCCCTCATCAGTCGCTAACCCATTACGACTGCTTTGTGGAATGCACTGATCTTGGATATACATAAGGGGGCAGGTTGAGTTTCAGTGTAGCCAGACTTGTGATTATCCTTCTTACTTATTCTTCCCAAATTTCCGCACACTTCCCCTCCCACAGTTTTCGTGCTAGCGACACCAAACCAACTGTAAACTGACCGGCCCGGTTTGGTGAGGTGTGCTTGTATACAACTATTTGATCAGACTTTTTAAGATATTTATCGCTAATTAATTCCACGTAGACACACATGGTGGAATGGTCAGTTGAGCAGAGCAAGTGATCAGTCATCACATACAAAAATATACAAAACATACACAATTAAACTGCCCTAACTCCCAAAGGTTTAGCAGTACATACACATATTCTACATCAAAATGTCCAGTTACTTCTGCTCTCACTCACAATGTACATATCTAAGCGGTACCATTTACAGTTTTCAATCTATGGACGTTTGTTTGACACTAGCGCGGTACAGATACAGCTGTACAGACACAGCTGTACAGACACAGCTGTACTGCCACTATAAATCTGGCAAACAGAGAGCTGAAACCTCGTCTTTTTATACCCTTTTAAAACGGTGATAACAATTTTAACACCACATACACATTGGTGATGGGTGGACTCGAAACACGATTTGAAAAGCTTTAAAACCTTTGTTGTGTTGAACCAGTGTTTCGAGGTATGTATCAAAGTGGCCACGTGATTTCAGCAAATGAAGTGTCGATACGTCATACTGTTACGAAACGTCTGGAGGTTCTATTGTTTCAACGCTAGAGGGCTCAACCATAAAGTGAACTTGGTAAAGGCAACTACTGATCTCGAATCAGTTGTCATACCTTAGGCTCATACTAACTGACTGATTAACTGACTAACGACTTTGGCCTGATCCACAGTCAGAGATTCCAGCTTTCCTGCAGATCACCTGATGTGCCTTTCCGCCAATATTTACAATAAAAGTGAATGAAAATGGCCAAATTCGGTGGGTTTTCATGTAGGAGAGAAAGAGAGAGAGAGAAAGAGAGAGAGAGAGAGAGAGAGAGAGAGAGAGAGATCTTTGCCGATCTGTTCAATTTGGCTAAACAATTCTAATAATAATTAATAATAATAATTAATAATAATAATAATAATAATAATTTAATAATAATAATAATTTAATAATAATTTATCCTTTATTGTCACACACATGCACAGAGCA
>OMOT01077913.1:0-13724 GCA_900312575.1 Acanthochaenus luetkenii
CGGATGACTGAGCTTCTCACCTCATCCCTAAGGGAGATGCCAGCCACACTCCTGAGAAAACCCATTTTGGCCGCTTTTATCCACAATCTCGTTCTTTTGGTCATGACCCAACCTTCATGGCCATAGGTGAGAGTAGGAACGAAGATTGACCGGTATATCGAGAGCTTTGCCTTCTGGCTCAGCTCTCTTTTCATCACAACAGTGCGGGAAAGCGAGCGCAATTCCGCTCCCACTGCTCCAATTCTCCGGCCCATCTCACGCTCCATTGTTCCCTCACTCGCAAACAAGACCCTGAGATACTTTAACTCCTTCACTTGCGCCAGACATTTCTGCATTTCAAAACCACATAGCCCCACATATAGTGATACTAAACTACTGATCTGCATTGTGTTATAGCATGCAGATTCCAAATGTCTGCTCCACGGTGACTCAAATTTCACACAAGATCCATGGCCTTAGTGTCATGACGATGGTTCCATCAAAGTTCCAATGAAGCCCTTCGTTTTCCCAAAACGCAGATTTAGGGGGCTGGGAGCTATAGATAATGCTACGCTAACGCACGCACATGTCACATAGCCCTTCAGAATATAGGTTCCATGGCTATATACCAAAACCTGTCTGAGAGAAGGGTACTTTGCGGGTTATGAAGCGACTTCTGCACATTTTTCTCAAGTATCTAAAGGGCTGAATACACGGAACAATCAGCCTCGCATAAATTGCAAGAAATCATATCCTGCCATGATTTTCTGTATTATACTCTCATACGGCCTTATACTTCAAAAATACTGGAAAAAAACCCCACTTTATATGGGGAAACCGTACAAGTTGACACCTATGCTTTATGGGTGGCTTCTTTGACGGAGGTCTGCTCTTTACTGAGCGTATTTTCTAGTTTTATTTCTGTCATTGGCCTTAAAAAATGTCTGAGATACACGTACAATTATTTTGGTTTGTTCACCGCCAGAGATTGTGATTGAAAGTTCTGGGTTTAAAATTCCAGCTACAGCTAAATTCCCAGCTTTTTAACCCCTATTTTAGCCTTCCTGCATTTACTATTCCTCAACGTTATTCTTGTAATGGTGTCACTTCAAAATACATTTGTAATGTAAACTGTAGCTTCTGTACCATGGAGGAAGAAACTATTGTAATTGTATTTACAGTGAACTTTTCTGGACACTGGGGAATTGTTTTTGAATGACATAATCGGGTAATGTGTGATCCTTCGTCTTTAAATGTGACGGCCATCTTTATCCCGTCACCTAGTCTGAACAGCCTCCTGACCTGTTGGCAAGCATTTATTCTGAACTGCCCTAGTCGGGCAAGACTGGAACAGTCTTTTAGTTTGTCCAAATCTTTAGGTAGAAGCTGCTAGGGCACGTTTTGAAGGTTAAGAGGTTGCTCAGTCCATGGCCTAGACTCTGAAGGTTCTGAAACATTTGTAGGCATGTTGGCCACTTGCCAGATTGAAGCAGAATCTGTTGAAGTTTCTGAATTGAAGGGGAAGCTCTTCCTCATGGGACAGAATTTATTTCTGGCCCTCTTTTTCTTTACACAAAGTCCTGGAGATTATTTTTGCAGACCAGGGGATGTTGTACTTATGCTGTGGCCAACACCCAAGAACAGGAAGCCACAGTTTCTATGAAAGTCCACGAGATGGAAGCAGATAGTGCCATGGGAAAACAATAATTTGGCTGGAGCTTATTCTGGCGGCCAATTAGACCCAATGGCTGTATGATTTACCACTTCCTCTACCTGCTTTTATGTGTTGATCACATAACCACTGATTAAAGATTGAGCTCAGGCCCTGAGACAGCTATGGCGCCATTCTTATCAGATGCCTCCTACCCAGGACTCAACAAGACCACCTGAAACCAATTGGTGTATGTAAAATACTACTGTAGTCTTTTTGTTGAGGTACAGTATTTTATTTAGGATACCTGAAATGCACATTTTGCTTACCAACAACTTGTGTAAGCCACTATCAACCACATTTCATGGCAAAACAATGAATTTGTGAAAGACTTGACATATTTGTATTCAGTTTTTAATATTGTATCACAGTTTTGTAAAATGCAGTCGATGACTTGACCAGTGAATCTGAACTTTTACCTTTTTATTAGGTAGTTAACTGACATCTCATCACTAGTCAGAGGTTTTCTAAAGGCATGAGAAACATCCTGAAATCTCTCTTCAAGAATGCTATAGGTTTTCACCCCCAAAAAACGTACTACTTATTTCTCCAGTCGGTTTATGTCAACCCCACACAGGTTAAAAACAGAAATCTATCTTCAGCTTTGATTTGAACATTAACAATTGAATCTGTTTTATGTGTAAAGTTTAATTTAAGGAACTTTAGCACTTGCTCCACTGTAAACACTTTACAAACAAACACTCAAGGCAATGGACAAAAAGCCATCAAGTTACCACCATTTTAACATCGTTAAGGAGGCTTTCACATTAGGAAAGGTTGCCTCCGTCCCCGAGAACGATGGTCCCCCCCTTTCCACTCCCCCGCCGGCCAGCTTTCACATGACCAATGTTGTTCCGTTCCGAGGACACTTGAGAGAGAGAGAGATGAGAGCAACACTCCGATACAGCAGGGAGACCCTCTCGCCTGCCGTCCTACTTTATCACGTATGTATGCAATGTTCGGAGGTTGTGATCGGTGCGTACTGCACGCATACGGTTTAATTGTTGTGTTCCCGGGGACGGTACGCAGTGTTCACACTAACCAAACTATCCGGACTTTGGGGGGAATCGTGCTCGGAAATGACCCCAGGTCCGTAGTGTGAAACCGCCTTCAGATGTATAATCTCTTGACCTTTGACAGCTTTGTGTGTCTTGCTGGTGCTAGTCTAGTGTACAAAGTGATTAATGATCTGGCCCCTCCCCCATTAAAAGCGTTAATATCGCTGCACGCAAATAATGGGAGGACAACTAGGACGACCAATAGAGGTGACTGTATGATACAGCACACATTTACTGAGTTTGGCAGATCAGCCTTCTTTGTTAGAACAACAAACTTTTGGAGCTCAGTACCAAGCAATATAAGAGAGTGCTATAGCATTACTGATTTTAAATTCCAGATCAAATCGTGGTTAAAATCAACCGAATCATGTACCCATCACGTATAAATGCAAACGTTATGTTTTTATACTAGTGAGTGTTGATTTTCAACAATGTTAAATCTTGTTGTTTTAGAGTGAATATTTATTACCTAACAGATATGTTATTCCCTGTTTCCTGCCCAGGGACTACAGATGTAAATTCGCTTATAGCTAACTGGGGCACACTACTATGACCGCAAATTTCTTTTTCATTGTTTTGATGTGTCTGTTGGCAACACAAGTACTTCATGTCAGAACTTACCCAAGGTCAGTCTTCCCAAACTTTTGCTGTCATTTTAGCAAATGAGATGGATCAGAGGGATCAAATTAATCATGTGACTTTGTTTCTATTGATATACATTCCTCAATCTCATGAATAACCGAAACAAACAACTAAGGTATAACATGCTTTTGGAAACACTGACAAAAAATGACAATGACATCTTGAAATGGGCGGCACAGTGGCTCAGTGGTTAGCTGTCTGTTTCAGCAATTACATTTTTTACAGAACAGTTTTGAAATAAGTGAATTCTAATGACTTCTTAAAGGGAAATTGCGTGAGAGGGAGGCCAATGAGATTTTATATTTATATATATATATATATTGATTGTGGGTTCATGTGTCATAAAATGACAGCACTTTATGCTGAAGCTGTAGGTAAAGTGCTCAGAAAACTATGGTTTAGTATGACATTGAGTCACTTGCAAGGAGAGTTTCGGTAATAATTTAGCACTTGAATTGGGGGAGCGATACAGTGTTGCAGTTTTGGAATGCGAGCGTGGGCGTAACACTGCTACATTTGTATCTGAAATATATTACTTTCCCTCTATTGAGAGGCCTAGGATCATAGCGGGATTGTAGCGGTTTTCTGCCTTGAAACTGGTTGAAATTAGGGCATATAGAAACTAATTCAAATATGCACAAATATAATGGCAACCTAAAATGTAATCTAACGTACCATATTCATTAAACGTTGGAATTTACAATGATTCAGTTCTTCCATTGTTTACACGCTGAGAGTAGACCATTATAACAACACACACACATCACAGATTATGGACCGATTGCGACTGAACAACTGCCGTCAAATGTGAGTGAGAACGGTCTGCTTATGATATGCAACATTCCATTGCAGACCAACCACATCAGTGAGAGATCAATCAAAAGTAGCCTAGTTACACCAACTCAAAACTGACTGAATGAGCCATAAAACACACAGATCACAAGATCATTGTCGTTAGTAGTATGTCTGCTTGTAGTTTAAGCAACAACAACAACAAAATACACATAACGTGCACCCAACTACTGGCTGTATAATGCACCCATTAGTTTGCGAGGTACAGTGCAAAGTTGCATGGCAGCCAACCTAGAGCATTAATTGATGATACCAACAATTCCTTGTGAAGCAGGATTCGATATTTGGATTTGTCATCAAATGCGTCATCAAATGCTGCCTTCCGCCCGATGCATTGCTGGGATAGGCTCCAGCCCCCCCGTGACCCTAAAATAGGAATAAGCGGGTATAGACGATGGATGGATGGATGGATCAAATGCGTCGATGATCTGCTGAGGCTTGATGATACATTCTGCGCTGTTGGCTGTTTGGCGCGCTTGTTGACTCTATCAGACCCATAAGTCAGTTTGTCAATTAATACTCGGCCAGTTGTATTTAATTCATTAGACATTTGGGGAGACTAAGCCTCTCTAAGCCTATTACATTTGCCGCCTATGCCCATAGGTATGAGTGATTGTCTATCTGTGTTCGCCTTGTGTTGGATTGACAACTTGTTCAGGTTGTTTCCCTGTCTTCCGCCTGATGCATGCTGAGATTGGCTCCAGCCCCCCGTGACCCTGACTAGGAATAAGTGTGTAAAGAAAATTAATGAATACCTAAATTGTTATTACAGTGGCTTGTGAGTTTTCAATCTAATTTCCTTTTTGGAAAGTCTCCAGAGATAAAGCTAAAGATACAAAACATTTTTCATTAGACTGATTAGACAATTTGACATTTTAAAAGATAAATATTAAAGGTTGAAGATCGGGGGGACCCATCGATTGGCCACTGATTTTTATGGCAGATATTTACTCAAAATATAAGATTGATTATCGTTGTACCAATTATTGATTTGCCCTTATCTAATTCCAATCTGAGTTTATCTCACTTTAAGTCACCAAGCACTGTGTTTTATGACTTTTCTTCTTCTAGAAGTAAACGCCTTGCATTATCCAAAACATGATACCCAGTGGTGAGTAGGGAGACCATCCTTCAACTAAAAGGCCCAGGTTCAAGACCCCATGACATAATGAAGTGTCTTTAAGCAAGACACTGAATCCCTACCAGCTTCAATGTTGCTGTTCTGTAGCTGACCCTGCACTCTGCCTTTGTGGTCGGAGCAAGCGAAAAACGCATTTCCCCTTTGGGCATCAATAGAGTATCACGAACATATGCGTATAGGATCTTATCTGTTTACTCAGTCATTAAATGAAAGCAAAAATATTCTGTTTAAACACTCTTTTTTTTGTTGTTGCAGGAATTAATTCACATACTGTAAACATACTGTATATAAAAAGTGTCTTATTTAAACAAACAAACAAACAATTAGTAGTGATAATTTTTTGGTAACTAAGCTGAAATCTGAACTTACGGACTAACCACACACAGCAGAGAGGGCTAAATCACCATAAAAAACAACAGGTATACTGTAGCATGGTAGAGTATCTATAAGCATCAGTTCTCAAATGTTAAGTTACATAGATTTCTTATGAATTAATGGGCCAAGTGCCCTTTGTCTATTGAGGCATTTCCTGATGGACACTGTGTATAAAGGAGAGACTGATGGATTGTTTCTTTTCCTCCACCCTCTTCTGTAGACATGGGCTGGAAGTGATGTCCTGAATGACCGGGTGGAGTGAGGGGTATAAGGTCACACTATTAATTGCATAATGAAGCATGTCTGGGTGAAGAAGATAATGTCTCAAATAGATTATGTAACCCAAAATCAGAACTGACTTACGGTAATCTTTATTAAAATATACTTATGGCAGGCTGTAGAGAGAGGGGGCTGTCAAAGATCTGGATGGTGATGTAAGTGAACTTTTTTGTCTCAACTTTCTAATAGTTCCCAGTGCATTGTAACCAGACTTGTAGTGTATTTTTAAAGCTAGCTAACCATGATGAATTATAATAGTACACTAAACCCAAGTATGTTGTCGTTCAGATGACAAATAAGATTTGATTGACATAATTTTATTGATGAAAAATGCTTTGAATTTGTCTATTTAAAGAAACCTTCATTTTATCCCCAGCTGTTTCATCTCTATGGTAACAGATTGGCCAGACTTGGTTTGGGACTGGTGTTTAACGGATAACTTCGCTATTTTGGACCATCTCTCATCTCGTAAAAGCACATTTATCTTAGTTTTTCCCAAAGCATTTATGATTGCATAATTTACCTCTATTGTAACCCAGTGAGAGCCTGCCGGAAAACTGTAGAAAACTCAATACTGAACCGATCAGTGAAATTATGGTCTCTGTGTCAGTTGCATGGTAAAAAGTCTGCAAATAGGGTCTAAGGTCCAAAATAGCGAACGTATCCTTTAACACACCCTTTTTCTACTAGGACCAGGGCTCGAAATTGCGACTGTTTTGGTCGCATATGCTCATGAAATACAATCTGTGCAAACTCAAAATATAATTGGGAGCATTTGTGCGAGTGCAAATCATTGTTCTGGTGCAACTTATTTTTTTTCAGTCAAATGTCCCCATTCTCTATACATTCGCTAGTTAGTACACTCAGTATGTGGCGTATGAGCTGACAGTGACCATTCTAACCAATCCAACGTGAGCTTGACACTCTTACCTTTAATGATGATTAAACAGAGTTTCAAATACGCTGATGTATGATTGTCCTTACTGTGTGGGTAGTCCATTCCAAATTTTGCCGCATCCTCAGCAGATGGTTACTATAAAATGATGACGGAGGCTTTTATCCAAACAATGGCTTTAGTAACTTGGCACATTAGCTCTCTATCAGTCCGTATCCTGGTCTACTCTACACATGCCTCAGGTTTACCGCACATGCTTATTAAATAAATACAAACGTTTTTGCCGTTTTGGTTTGGCCGGCCATCTTTTTGAAAACGTTCTAAAAATGCTAGTGGGGACGGAAAAATGTCAACAGGAGTGTGTGGACAAATTTTGGTGGCCTACCATGCGTTTTTTAAGGCCACTTTCACCACTTTCACCGTTTTGTTACTACCACAATCTTTAGAAACTGAACAACGCGCTGTTAAGTTTCTATAATCATCACAAGTGCTGCCATTGTGTGTTATTAATATTATTTAAATGACAGTTATGTTTACAGTGATATATTGGGGTGGACAAATACAAATTTTCCCAGGATGGGAACACGACCCCCCGGGATTTCCACCTATGACTGTACCGTATGTGTCTGTGTGTGTCTCAGAGCACAGCCCCGCCCCTCGCGCAGAAAGAGAGAAAGAGAACGCGGCAAACTAGATTATGTTCGGGACGTTTAATTCCTCTAAAAACACATTTGCCACATTATAAATCTCACTCCATAATATTTTGAGTACCTACCGATAGCAGAACCGATAACGTCGGATCTTATCGATACTCCGGTTTTTACTAATTTAGAACCAGTTCCTGTTTAGAACCGGGTTTTGGGGGGGCATCCCTACTTGAGAGTAACTGTTCAAAGAAGAAAATATTTTTCTTGACACTGTTTTGCTGTATCCCCTCTGTAAAGATGACCTAGTCTGATCCTCTTTGATTGTGTCACAGGAGCTTGTACCCGTCTCTATGAAGCTGATTGTTTGGTAGGCTGCAAAGCTTTTGGAAAAAAAGCTTTTTGGATTAACATTGTTATATGACATTAATTAGGCCCACAGCCTCCATGGCAATCCGTTAGCAGCATTGTATAGCTTTCGGTTCCATATGCTAGAGGCATAGTAGTGGATTGGGCTATAGTTGTAGGGTGTGATAGATGAGTGCAGCATTTGCTCTGCCAGGCTAATGAAGCTGAGTAATGTCTAAGTAGAATGCCACTCTGGCCCACCCCAGGAAGCAGTCGGAGGCCTGGAAATCTGGCTCATAATTTAAACTGAAAGGGGAGAATCAATTAACCAAACATGTCTTATCACATCAGTCATCACCAAAATCTAAAGTAACATGCTCCCTGTTATATAATAGAACTTATGTAACACAAGTCAATTGGTGACCGACGGGTTCAGAGAAAGAAGTGAAACTTGAAAGTCACTCTTGGGAGTTTAATTTTGATGGTTAAGATAGCATAAGATTAGCTGATGATTTATTGGATCTTGCCTGCTTTTTATGTCACCGGTACTGGATCTTTGGCTTTGGGCTAACACTTGGGATGAAAATTGTTATCTTTTCCGGGCCCCTCTAGCAGCTGTCTCCCAGCACAGCTAGACCTCTAATCACCTTCCACAGTTGGTGTCTTTGCATCAACTCCAAGGAAGCTGAGAGTGAGGTGCACAAGATGATGAAATGTTATAATTATGGGGCTAGTATTTATCAAATGCTATAGACTATAGAATGCTATAGATAGGCTATCGGTCTGCAAAGGAGGGAGTTATTACTTTGATAGAGAGATTTATTAATTTGATTGAATAAAGGGTACTATTTTTGAAGAAATAACTTTATATAACCTAGGCCTCACATGATCGCTGCACTCCTTGACATGTGTATATATATATATATATATATATATATATATATACACACATATATATGCTAATGGATTGTATAAAATGGATTGTATAAAATGGGTGATATGCACAAAGCAATTCCTGTAGTCTTTTTAGTCTAATTTTCTATTTCCAAAATCTGAGCTGTAGGATATGAATTATTTTTGTCCATTGTGTACAATTGACACTCTTTATAATTAAGCCTGTCGTTAGAGGTGAGAAGAAGTGCAATGTGACTGCAATACGTATATTTTGGAATCACCTGCCATTTACTTACTAATGACAATGGACCTCATTCTCGAACGCAGTTTAAGAAAAAGTTAAGAATACATTTCTTCTTAAGTCCACTTAGGAAGTTTCCGGGTCAGTTCTGGCATTCATGAACAGTTTATTATCTGTGATTCGTTCTCAGCTAACAGGATTTAAGAACACAAAAGAGCAGTCTTAAGTCGGCCAGACTGGAGTGTGCCGTGTTCTTAAGGGCTGAATTAGTGGGAAATCATGTGTTCACATAAATTCTGCAGACATCCTCGGATTTAAATACTTATAATAAATATTAAAATATTTGTATCATTCACAATTACTAAATCACATTTATAGTCATGATTCTATGAGGCATTGTGACGAAATAAATAAAAGCCCCACACGAACACTGCAAATGGTAGTGAATAAATACATCGGCACTAAACTCATACACATTTCCATGTGTCCGGCAGAGCGTTTTCTTACATTTGTTCTTAAGAAGTTCTTGGGAAGATATTTAAGAAGGAAAATGTTCGAGAATGAGGTCCAATGTTCCTACAATGTTATATACGCCCTATAATGTTTCTATCACATTCATGACCACATCCTCTGCAATGCATTACATTATCAAGGCAATAGGAAACATGATCATCAGCTAAAAATAAAAATGGGGTAAATGCACTTGGTTTATTGACCCAATTTTATATCTGGTGCTTTATTTATTAGTATGTAAATAACATGTGCAAACAACTTAAAAACAACAACAACAATGACCAAAACCACATTTTTCTCTGCAGTTCATACAATATTTGTTTTAAGATTTATTGTGACATCATTTCATTTCACATCATGTGTTCCTTGTCCATTTAGAAGGACATTGTTGAATTTATGCCTTTTTAAAATAATCACAATAATTTCTGAAATATAATATAAACAGTGGTGCTCTATTTGTTTGCTTAATGTTTACCATTTAGCATTTATTTTGCCATAAATGTCACAACAAAGAGTTTTTTTTCTGAAACGTTTGTTAAATCAGTGATTAATCTGTGTATGCTGACCACTGCACCACAAACAGATGATGCTATAAAAAAATATGTCATTGTTAAAGGGACATTAAGTAATCTGTTAAACTTTATCAACTTCTATTGGCAACCACTAGGACTTTACAACATTGTTAGAACATAGTTACAACATTGACTGAAATTATCCAGCTAATTTAGCTAGAACAAATAAATCAGCAGGCATCCAACAGAAACATATAGTGAAGGGCATTGCCTTGCAGAATATTGTATTAATAGGGTTTTTAGCCTTTTTTGCTGAAATGTCTTGCACTGCTGGTCGCTCAGTCATAGCATCATCCTTCATCACTGAGCAGTTTAGAATGTGTGGTGGGTGGGGGGTTGGAGTGTCTTGAAATTCGAATAACCAATAGTGAATTTTGAAAGTCAGAAATCTCAGCACATAGCCAAGTAATCATTGAGTGATTGGTATTGATCAACCACGCTATCAACTCCCTGCAGATATATTATGGTCATTTTGTGTCACTTATTGTCCCTTAAGTAATTCTTTGGTTATTAATTATTATTATTATTATTATTTTAAATCACAGAACCCATGATGGATTTAATTCAGTTATTTAGCTTTTTGCATTAAAAGCATTCAACCTCTTTTCATCATAAAATAAATAAATATATATTTGTATATTTATTTTATGTTTTTCTTAACATGTGTCCATCCATAAACAATCACTTGTCAATAAACAGATCTTTCCAGTTTTGTCTTTTGAGACATAATTTTCATACATTTACCACAAACACAACTTAACGTCACACGTTGCCCTACAATTTTCAGAAAAGCCATCACAAAACATTTTTTATCACCATAGTTGATAGAGATTGCATGTCACCCCACTCTCCCACCTCTCCATACAACACCACACTTCATCACCCATATTATTTTTCTGATGAATCACTGACGTGCTTTTTGTTTTCCATATGCCAGCCTTGTCACTCCTATTTTTTATATATATATTATAAGTAATGAGATTCACTAGTGAGTCTCTTGCAGTCCAGGTGTGAGGACTGTGTATAGCCTACAGGCTTGCGTGCAAAGGCCACACTTAGGCTACATAGATTATTCAAAAAGTAACATAGCTTTGTAATTGTTTGATCTTTTGGGGACATTTTTATGATTTCCTGTTGTTCTCAGCTGAGCAAATATTGGTGTGGTATTACTCAATCTCATCCTTCTAGTGTGAGGGTATGCTTGCTTGTTGGTTGCCTCAGTCTACTTTTTTCTTCACTATAGAACTGACAAGGTCAAATTAATGCACCTTTAATTTGGTGAAGTGTAACTGAAGACTCACTCATGCGTCACTCTGTGTTCCCAGGCTTGACCACAGTTGCCTTTCTTCATTCTTGCTAACTTTGAGACTACTGATATATTTGAGTTCCTGTTTCTTTACATCTTGTCTCAGAGAGAAAATGTTCATGTGTTTGGGCAAAGAGGAAAAGCTTTAAAAGCAATTATTTTCCATCGCATATTCCCTCAGTTGTCTTTGAAGCCCTCTGACGCCTACTGAGGGCATTATAGTTTATTCCTTTATGGTTCAATGATGATTTCATTCATCTGAAAGACGTTCTCTAGCTCCCATTGTTTGTTTCAGTAAGCCATCTGTGGGCATGTTGAAACTCTGATTCAAATCTTTAATTAAATATTTTTCACTTGTTGGACAGTACCGGAATGACTGAAAAAAAGACCCTGTCCTCAGTTGAACTGTTCTTGTTTGTTCACTTATATAATTATATTTTACATTGCTATAACATTTGGTAGTTTTGGCAACATGACCCATTTAGATTCAGGAATAGTCAGTTATCTATATTGGCTGTCCCAATTCTGCCATTGTGATTTTCCTTAATTTGATTTTAGTTAAAAATTATACTAATGCATGTTGCAATAATGAAGGTGTTGGATGTACGCCTAGTTATCAGTGAAACCATTACATTTTGACACTATTGGCTAGTAACAGTATGTGTAGACAGTGGTCAGCCCTGGGGACAGATGTTGAAATGATGCGTACACACAAAAATAATGCCTACGCCACTTTCTCCACAGAAATTGGTATTTGTGCTGTCAGAATGTGTGTACCTCCATGCATTCTACACCATGCGTATAGAGTCAGCTGAGCTGAGTAGCACACCATAGTAGCTTATTAGGTCTCAATAGAGTTGCATATAATAACATTTAGATGTGTGAGTTAACATTCTTTTTTGTAGCGCGAGTAAATAGGTTTGCACATTGTCACCTAAATCACATCAGGTCATAAATTAGATGTTCTCATGTTATCAATCAATAGGCTATTATGGCTCACAGTATGTAGCGGTGCGTAATGATGCAACGGCTGCTTTGGCGCTGATAGAGGGCATTGCCTGATCTTCTGGCCCATGATGGTGATTGCCGCTTATGTCCAAACCAGGTTTTATAGGGTTGTGTTGACATCGATTTATGGCTAATTGTGGGAGTGGGCATTAGGCTTGTGCACGTACACATAGGTTCACGATGATTGAGATATAAAACAGAACAGAACAAGTCTGAAGAAAAGACTATGTATGCATGTTTTCGATTCTTTAGTCTTAGTCTTGAGTTTTATACATCTGGCCCCTGGTCTGTTATTATAGCTCATGTAATTGGAGCCTTTATCTTTATTGTTAACAAACACTCTCTAAGGAGTCGACATGGCTCAGTAGACTGTCTGTGCTTTTCTCCCCTCAGTTGACTCGGCTGTGCATTGAGCCCTCTCTCTTTCCTGTGTCACATTCCAGCCATTAGGTCACAGAGCTGCCAGGAAGCATGTAAAGAGATCTGTACAATACAAAGACAAAGAGTGGAGAGAAGGACGGTTGATAGAGAAAGGGACAGAGTGTGGCGGTATGGCTTGTAAGGAGGAGTCCGGTCATTGCAGTTTAGATAGAACTGTAAAAAATGGCTGTGTTGTGACAGACTGGCACCATGGAAACGGCTTGCTTCAGCACCATGTATGGTTTATAAAGGCTCTATACATGTCCTGAGGTCATCACCTGGACATTTGGTATACCCCAGTGTGCAATGCACGGGTCTAGACCATCTGGGGACAAATCAGAATATTGTAACTAGGGGTGTTAACGATTAGTCGTTAATCGATTAACATTTCAAACGTAACGATCAAATTGAACTATTTGAGATATCATCTTAATTGTGTCAAAGGGAGTTGTTGGTGAAATGCAATCATTAAGTTAACCACAAGAGGGCGCGCTCACTACACATAAGAAGACGAAGCGAACCATGTGACCAACAACAGGGGGTCGGAGTTCACACAGGAAGTGTTGCCTTGTCCATGAGGGCTACAGCCAGAGAGACACGATGCTAATGCTAATGCTACTGGGCGAACACTAACTTACTAAACCCGCACCAACGACATGGAAACAGAAGGGACAACTTTCTGAAGGACATTACACCACCGCTAAATATCAGTGCCACAGATTGGAGGAAAGTCAACGGAGGAAGATTCTAGAGGCTGGTAAAGTTAGCCCGAAGCTACTTCTGCTACCCGGGACGTATAGGCCGCACCGGAACGTGTATTTTCAGCAGCTGGTCTCACTGTAAACC
>OMOT01077914.1:0-19058 GCA_900312575.1 Acanthochaenus luetkenii
CTGATGCAGCTGAAGGTAGACGCACATCTGGTGTGGACCGGTCTGGCTCATTCAAAAGTTGTGACACTTTCACAGGGAAATGAAATATTGCCATGCTTTCTAAAGGCTATATAGACTACAGAGCAGCAAAATTATAGGTTTTATGATTAACCAATCAGTAGCCTAGGTAAAACAAAGAGACCAATCATTTGTGTTTGTGTTATAACTACTAATAATACTAATAAGTCTCTTGTAAGGACATAAATGAGCGTCGGAAATATAAATGAATAATTAAGGAAAGGTTGTTTTAAAAATAATGTTATTTAAACCTTAGAATAAAATGGCAATGGTGTCTCTTTGAGCAGTAATCTGTGTTGGATTGCATTAAAGCACTTAAAGATTTACATGAAAGCAGAAAGAGCTCAGGAAGGAGCCGGACAATTGTGCGCCCGGCCAGAGGTCGCGCTGGCCAGCGGACAGCCGGGTCAAAACCTGGACTGTCCGGCTCAAAGTCAGACAGCCGTCCACCCTATTTGTAGGACACCTCATCTCCGAATTATAAAGACTACCAGATGTCACTGAATTCGCAATGAGAAATATCCCAGAGTGTTAGTTTCAGAGAATCTAAACAGTAGTGTTGTGTCGTGCGAATGATTCGTTCAAAAGACAGAATCTTTTGGGTGAACGAACTGAACTGAATCACTTACTGAAAAGATGAGAACTGAACGGATAAGTTACCGGATCAGCAGCGAGCGTGCAGGGAGGGGGAGGGACTGCCGCGAACGCGATCCGTCCCCTGCGAACCGGTTCTAACACGATTCGTCCCCTGCGAACCGGTTCTAACACGATTCGTCCCCTGCGAACCGGTTCTACAGCGATTCGTTCACGACACGATTCGCTCAGCGACAGTGAGTCGGACTACGCAGTACGCAGTCGGAGCTCCGCCCAAGCACTGAACGAGTCTTTTTGATGAACTGATTCTAGTGATTCGAGTCAACCGAAATGAACAGTTTTGCGCATCACTAGTAAACAGTTCTACTTCTGGCCTTACTTCCGTGCTAACAAAGCACGACACACGACACAGAATTAGAAATGCTCGCACTGCCGTAGACACCTACGCTGTAAGTACGGCAAAGCTTCACTGCAGAAGTATTATTTGGCCTTAAGGAAGTCTGGCAGAAACAATATCAAGCATGAGCAATTTTCTGGGATAGTCATGGCGAGACATTCTTAATGTAGGCCCATTAGTGATACTGTGTACCTCACAGCACCATCGTGACAGTGTTAAATGTGTTAACGGTACTAAAACCAACATCATTATTCACAACAGTGTAAGAACAGTTAAATTTCTTTTTGTAAGGTAACGTGTGGATTTTCAAGCCGGTTCACAACCTCATTATTCAGAATAGCGCTCCTGTGTGATGCAATAGTCCGGGCATGCGGCTCTCTTAGCCTTTCTCAGCCGGAGACAAATCCATGGTCAGTGTCGCCCTTAGTGAGAAACCCAGTAGGGTGGTGTTCAACAGCAAAAGCAACGCCCCCATGGTTAAGGATGTGGTCATGGGAAATCTATCACTGGGATGGTCCAGGAACAACAGTAGATTTGAGGTACCAGCTGCAAGGTGGTGGGCCTACAGTGGGATTTTGCCTGGTAGCAGCCTCATAGCAGGACAGTTTACCCTGCTGCTCTTTTTCGCTGTCTCAGCTCAACACCATCTTCTTTCCTGGGACAGTCACCTGCAGAGGGGCAGATGGTCTCATTTCTCCCACTGGGAGTCTCCCACTCACGCAGTGCAGCAATGCTTTATTTTTCAACGCTTTCCCTAGAAATATTCATGGTCCAGCCAATGCCTTTTGCAAGTTTAAACATTTATTTCCCCACCAATTCTAATGCTAAAGAAATGCATCAAATTAAAAGAGAGGACATTATCCAGAACTATAATGATTCATTATCTGATGAATGGAAGCCACCATTTTCTGCTGTTCATCTTTCTTCAAGTTCATGGAGATTATTTGCCAAATTTGAAGAATCTATATTTTTTTCCAGATCTGCCCACAAGATCTGTGACATATTTCTGGAGAGATATTGATCAGGTATCTTAAAGATGATTTCTTGGGGGGCATTTTTGCCTTTATTGGATATTACAAAGTAGAGAGAGAAATACTGTGAGAGAGAGAGAGGGATGACGTTTGACTCAAACCCAGGACATCTCATTTGCATGGTACGCGTCAAACCACGTGGCCACCAGGACGCCGCATCGATCAGGTGTCTTGAAGATTTCTTGGACACTTTAGGTTCAAGGTGGGGATTTTTACCTTTTTGTCCACTAAGCCCACTCAGAAATGTTGAATTTACTTCATCTCAATTGCTCTTATTACTCCGTCAACCCAAACAGCTAAAACAAGAAGCAACAAATAGGTGAGGAAGCACAATATTTTCCAATGCTTTTTAGGTTTAGACATGCGAGTCTGATTGTTTGGAAGATAATGAGAAGTAAAAGTCTCAGAATGCAAAAGTGAGCAATACAAAAATTAGACCATGTCACAAGTAGATGTGAAGAACAATATCCTATTCAGGTAGAGTAAATACTTACTTCATTACATCAATGCAAAAGTGTAATAGACAATGTTTTCTTCTTTCTTATATTGAATATGCCACACAGATACTCCAAGCATGAAATGGCTATAAAAGACATTGGACCGCAGACAGAATTTGACTCTAGTAAAAGTCACCAGAAATATGTTTTCAGGTTGTTTTAAAACAAATCTTCCTGAGGAAGGTCAGGGGTTGAGCCCATGCAACTACTAGTAAAACCCCTGCATATATCTATAGATAATGCAGACCCAGCCGTTGCCTAGCTCACTCTGAGATACAGCATTGCAAAAATTGCCTTTAGCTCAGTTGCCTGCATTTTCTCTGGTTAACTTGTCTGGCATTCCATCATCAATCCCAATTATTCTAGGTCTATATTTAGTCTGAAAACATCTGAACTTTGGCATCTTACCACAAGCCACATCTGCTGATGCCTTTTTGTCTTTCTAATCAGTTTATTACTTACTTTGGCAAATGAATGGCAGCATGGAGTCTTTATCACAATCAACCCCTCATCCTCATGTATAAGTTAATATTTTGCGAGCATCTACAGTGGCCAATTTGCCTTGCATGTCCCACGTCTCACCACCTCATTAATATTGCATGGTCTTGTTAGTGTCTTCTACCTCTTCTCCACCCCCGTCCCCCGCGCGCCTCAACGGATCCAGGAGCTACATCTGAAAGTCAACCTGCGTCTCCTGCTTTTAACAGACTTGCGGACGTGGAATAGGCTCATATCCATCCGAGGATTATCCTCCACTGTCTCCCCTCCAAAAAACATTATGGGGAAGTGTCAAAAGAAATGAGATTAGTGCCCCCTGCTTTCCTCTTTGCAGTGGAAAATACATGTTATGTGTGATTTTCAACCAAATAAGCTGTGGTACAGATGAGTAGGTTCTTGACAGTTATGAAAGAGGACCCTGCTGCATTAAGGCAATGACAGAAGGAGCAGCCACTGTGCAGGTGCCAAACTGTGTTTGAATAAATCATCATGAAATGTGTTGTGGGCCACATGACCCCTCACTACCGAGGTAACTCCACAACATTCCTCCAAAAATATGAAAATCATTTTGGTGGCAGTGAGCTGCTGCCCGGTATGGGAGGCGTCTCCCTCATTACAGCATGAACATCAGCCTAGCAATATCTATATCCTGTGATAATGAAGATCCCACAGAGGCCAAGGGAAAGGTTACAGGAAAAAGAGGCAGAGTGCTTAGGAAAGAAAGTCAATATTGGAAGTGGAGTAATGAAAAGTAATATCAATTTTCTGGGTTATTAATTTAAATTTCAATCTACAGGACCGGTTCAAATACACAGTTGCAGATTGCTGCACATTCTCCCCACTTTAGAAAATGTGCTTTTAACTACATCTGTTTCAGGGCCTCAAATTAAAAAGCTAATTCTGCATGTTAGGTTCAGAATTGGCAGGTGATATAGTCTTGTAGCTTTGGATTGCTGTGCGTTGTTGCATATCTTAGCCTATTTCGTTTTTAACCTTGTCTAACCACTCTAGCAAGGAAAGACATTCTTGTCTCTGATCAGTGATGCTATTATCAAGGCCATTTAACAGCATAAGCAGATTGTGTACTCTGTCATCATTAACAAACAATCTGGTTCAAAATGTTTGCATTTTACCAATCTGGCTGCAAACATGTCTCAGTTTTCCCAAACAAAGGATTTGTTAAATAGTGTGAAACAACTGTGCTTCCACATCCTGCTACGTTGAAATCTACAGCTAGATCATCCCTCTGGAAAAATGAAAACGATCACAACCTAACAGGTTAACCTTTTACAATCAAAAAATGAAATAACCAAGACAAATATTAAAGTATGAGTGGTTGTCTGTCTTTCTGTGTCAGCCCTCTGATGGACCGGTGACCTGTCCAAGGTGTTTCCCTGCCCTCCACCTAATGCATGCTGGGAAAAACTCAGGCCCCCGTGACCTGAATAGGAATAAGCAGGTAAAGACAATGAATGAATGAATGAAATATTTATCTCAGCTTATTACTACTAATCAGCATAACACTACGTTTTTATTCAGTACCACTGAAAGCCTTGTGAAATCTGCCCCGATTGATGGTCTTGCTTATTCTACTGCTACTACTGCTAGCATCAGATCTAAGATCACAGTGCTGATACACCTTGCTCCAACATGGACACTGCAGGGCCCTTTGAACATCATAGTGTATACGTTCCTCAAAGAGGTTATATGGGCAATAGGCGAATGGCTCTCTGTCTACTGGTGGTGTTCTTGACGATTTAAAGATGGCAAATGGTCAGCCTCTTAATAATTATAGACCTGTTTCAGAGTTTGCTCAAATGTGGCTGTAAAACAACTAGTAGAGGTGGTGGAAATAAATAACTTTTGAACATTTTCAGCATGATTTTCATGACTATCACAGCAAAGACACTGTCTGTCCTCAGGGACACTAATGATCTCTGGATTAATGCAGATATTCCACAGAGTTCTCCATGTTCATGCTGCCTGACCTAAGTGCAGCCTCTGATATGATAGATCATGCTTTTTCTGATTGATAGATTGATGGATTAGTATCTCTGTTATTGGCCTGGACTGCTTCTCGTCATACCCATCAAACAGAAAATGTTCGGTCTCTATTGGTGAATATCTTTCTTCTTCTTCTTCATTGATTATGTGTGGTGTGCCTGAAAGCTCTATTCATGGGCTGATATGCTTTTAATGTTGGTTAACCTCTTGTATTCATCAGCATAGCATCTCCTGTTATTAATATGCCATCAATTCTCATCTGTATCTCACAGTTAAACCAAACAATCTCACTACGCTGGCAATGTTACATCATACGTCTATCTAACTGATGTCAGGGACTGGCGGTCCCGAAGACACCACTAGAGATCAGATTTGTCTTGTGGCCGTTAAGCTCCACGCACCAAGACTGTACGTAAGAATTCAGAAGTTATCTTTGATTCATGTTTAAACCTTCAGCAATATATTTAAAAGCTAATTCAGATGTTTTTCTTAACCAACTAGCAAATATTTGAATGTTTTTTTTCTTGAAACAGCACAGAGAACATACATACCTTTTTAATAATAATGCCATGGCTACTCTAATGCCTTGTTCTGCTGTCTCAAATAAAAAGCCATGACATGGCTCCAGGTTGGGCATAATTCTGCTGGCTGGTTATGGACAAAGACTAAATGGTCACCGGACCCCTTTATTTTGGTTTGCTATACTGGTCAGCTTTAGAACTGATTTTAAAATGTTGATAGTTTTTCAGGCAGGTCCCTCTTGGTCATTACAAAGTACAAATAATAATAATACGCATAATAAGCATAATCACAATAATAATAATAAGCATACCCATAACCATAACCACAATAATCACAATCATACTACTACTACTAATAATCATAATAATGACTATAGCTGCAAGTGGCCATTAGCAGGGTCCAAGCCCATGGACCATAAACACATACGTAGATGCCTGAGATATCACAATTAGCAAAATTGCCAATTTGTACTCAGCAACATTATATGACCAAATGTGATCTGACACTTTTGATTGCAAGTTTGATTGCTTAGCATTATGCTTGGGTTTGCGCACCCCTGCTGTTAACTTCATCTGTGTGTCTTGGCCAAATGGTAACTTGTATCAAAATGGTCTGGAATAGCCATGATGTAGGCAGTTGAAATATGCTGCGTGTAAAGTTTGGTGGAGATCAAGGCAACTTTGCAGGAGTAATAAAAAATATGTTATTGCAAGGTTGGCTTGATGGTGGTGCTATGGAGCGCAACCATATGTGGCCTGACACCCTTTGGGGCTCATCCCAAACATTTATGTGGGAGTTTGGTTGCTCTAGCTTTATGCATATAAAATAATATGCCTCACTTCCTGTTTGCATCTTCCCTATCAACTTTATGTAGGAAATAAATTGGGTTGGATATGGGTCGGGCACAGATCATTATGTGAGTACATAGGGGAATGTGGATCAAAAACAACGCCAAGAGCATGCATCACCAGTGGCTAAGGACAGGAAAACCCCCAAACTGCACATGCTTAGGTTTCTGGCAGGAGGATGAACAAGGGTGTTTTTTCTAAGATGTATAAAGTGTTCAGCAGAAATGTTATATTTATCGGAACAAGGTGTAAAATATGAGGCAGCTCCATTAACTTGTAATGGATCTAGTTCTGTGCAAACAGCTTTAAAGCATCTTTAAAGTTTGGTAGAGGTTTGGGTTGTGTAGTCACCTTGACATGACGTAACTGCAAATATTGGCAAGATATCTTCAATAGTTGCTCCGTTGATGAAAACTCTATAATCCAAATTAGGGTTTATTTCTCTCCCCATTGACTTGCATGGCATGGAAAAACAGGTCTCAATGTCACACGTTTAGCACACAAACGAACACGAACACCGCGGATTCCGCCAAAGTATAAAATAACAAAACCCGGTTCAGCTTTATTTTGAACAATTTTTTCAATACTATTTGAATTAGGAAGAAGAGCCGAGACAGAATCACTGTGTGTGTTATTCCACGTCTCTGAAGCTACCTACCGGAACACGAAGTTGACATTTAATTTCCCAAAAAATGCTGAACCGGGTTTTGTTATTTTATATTTTGGCAGAATCCGCTTTGTTTGCGTTCGTTTGTGTGAGAGTGTCACGCTTGTGACCGTGTCCAGCCTGTTCCTAGTATCTCTTGTGTTTCCCTCTCCCCGGTGTTTCAGCACCCTCCTGTCTGTGTTTGTGTTGTCGTGGTTTCCTCCTGCTCTCCCGGCTTCCTGATCACCTGCAGTCTATCAGCTAATCAACCTACACACCTGCCATCAAGCTCATCACGTACAGTATATAAACCTCGGTCCTTCACCCGCTCATCGCCAGTTCGTCTCCTCAGCTACAGTGGGTCACTACTTCGTTGTCTCTGCTACAGTGGTAGTACACGTTTAGGTCTATCCAGGTTCTTCCATGTTTGTAGTGATTATCTCCAAGTCTCATTGTGCCTTTCCTTGTTTTCCAGGATCACTACTCTGTCGTTTCTCTGCCAGCCTGTCCACCTGCCTGTTCCAGTCCACCTGCCTGTTCCAGTCCTCCTGCCTGTTCCAGTCCTCCTGCCTGCCTACCTCTTTGTCTCGACGACATTCTAGGCTGGCCACGCTCACGCCCTGTCCTCGCCCTCCGTTCAGCCCGGACAGAACCACTTCCATTATTCCCCATCTCCACCTGTCTACCCCTGCAATAAATCCTATTGGCATTATACTCAACCCTCTGAGTCCGTGTCCTGCGTTTGCGTCCGCCCTTCCTTGAAACGTAACAGAGTGAGAGTACAATAATAATTACTGCATAACTACAATTAATTTATTCTTCAAATTATATAATACATCTACTAAAATACTGCACTCCATGCAATATACTACTTTGATATTTCCACGAGTGTTTGTTTAAATGTGGGTGGAGTATTCTGAGAACTCTTTGGAGATTACATTTTGTTAATTGCCATCATCCATCAAGCATAACATTCCTAAATGGAATAGCCATTGGACATTTCAGATAATGCTTAACCTTTATGATGGATCACAATTGCAATGCTCATGTTCAATCTGCTCAATTTCTGAGATAATTTTAATGTGATCGTTCTTATTTTGTATTCTAAATGTGGCACTAAAATTATATGTTTTGGTTCAGAAGACAACACTTTTCTGTAACTGACTTTAACAATTGCATGTACATATTTTAGGGCACAGTATTTAACAGCAATCAATGAAATAATAATAATCCGAGCAGTATAGAAGTATATATATATATATACACACTGTAAGTCATGTATCATGGCCACTAAGTTAATACTTTCAGTGTCAGATATTGGAAAATGATAGACAAGATGGAAAATGATGAAGTCAAAATCGGATTAATTCTATGGTGATGGTAATTTATGCTGATGTTGTTACATTTGCAATAACAGGTAATACTAGGTAATTAGTAGAATAAATCAAACACACAAATATAAATGGTCAGATTCATAAATCTGTGAGCTGTATTATTTGGCTGTGTTCACACTGTTCACTAGCTGCAGTAGTTTCCGATAAATGTTGCAACTGTGCCTCTGATATGATTTAAAATGTATAGTGTTTGTGTTTAATTCATATGATTCTACTGAAAAGTATTCATACTGGTGCTCTAATGGTGTTCAGTGTACATTTGATGGGAATCTGGCTGTAATACGTCACCATAGTCTGTATTTTAGTCTGGTGTTTATGTGCTAATTTCCAGTGTTTAGCAATAGAATACTTTAACGAGACATCTCAACTCCTTAAACACGTCATATACCACATATTTGTGAGTCTTGTGCTAAACAAGACTAATGCAAGTACTCTAATTTCTCCTTTATGATGGTAAGATATTACATACATGAGGCATGTGTAATGGGGGTCAAAGGTCATATCAAATACGCTGTAATTCATTTCGACTTTCAAATGACACAAGTGTCAGTATCAATAAATGACAAGCAGGTGGAGCTGTGAGCAAAGTTAAGCTCAGAAAAACTCACAGTGGCATTACATTTTGTTTATTATTAATCCAAAGAGAGGCACATACTTAAATCCCGAGAAGGTTCCTTGTAGACGAGGTTAACATTGCTGTGCAGGCTACTTCCAAACAGAGGTGATTATCTGTGCTCATCTCTGGTTCCTCCTGTGTATTGTATCATAATGATACCACTGGCTGGTGCTGTACGTGACAGTGTACAGAGGCACGACTAATCCAGAGGTGGCAATAATCGGAATAATTCGAGGCCTGTGTGTTTGCGTGGGGCCAATGGCCTGCATGTACAGCTTGTCGTTTTTTCAATTACTTTAGCTGTAGTTAAATGTTCATTTCCAGCCGTCTGCCTGGAGCGAAAACTACTGAGCCCCATTAGGTTTTACCCACAGCTTCACACTCATTAGTTTCTTCGGTTAGACAAGAGTGAGGGAGAAGCCGGGCCTGCCTCTCTAAAGGGGTCAGGGTGGAGTCTAGTGCTCCGCCAAACCAGAGTAGAGATGGTTAAGGACCTGCCAGACCCGATGTATCCCAGCTATTGTACAGTAGTGAGATTGCTGTGAAGACTCGCGTGACCTTTTTAAGGCAAATCAGCACACAGTCGTAATTTACCTTCTCTCTCTCTCTCTCTCTCTCTGAGAATACTGAGGGGAACCTATGCAAGAGGTTTATGGATATGATTATATGATTTGGGGTTGTATGGATTGTGTATTTTAGTTATGGTTAAATCTAGATTCCAGGAAAACAATTGGAGATGCACATTCTCTCCACTGCTAATAGGTACAGGGACCTTTGTCCCTCCACTTCCACTATCTAGTATGATGCTTTCAGAGCAGTAGGCATCATTAACCAACGTCCTCTGTTTCCATTGACCTGAGGGATCCTGTCTTGATTTTGTGCAGCTATGGCTCTGCCAGCTAAATGGAGGTTACAGGGAGATGGCATCCATTACTGAGGTATTCAATTCAAATGTCACCCGTTTCCACTTGGCACTGTTTTCTCTTCCCTAATGTTTGCTTGGGGCAAAAGGGGAGGAGGGCGAGGGAAAATGGCGAGGGACACCAGTTTTTGTGCATTTTGTCTCACCACTGGGAGGTAGGTTTTTTAACAGCCATAGCTAGGGATGGATGCAAGGTGACACTGTTGTACGTCTCGGCACTTCGTCTTGCACTTCCACATCTGCAAATTCCCCCACACTCTCTCTGGATGGCCAGGATCCTCCTGAGCACAGGCCTCCAAAATAAGACTGATTGTTACTATTCATCATCCAGCTTCCACTCCATAGGAGCAAAAGTAGACAGCAGGGCGGCGCAACCTCTGAAGTGGATGTGGACAGAATACGACTGTGCCACTTCCAGACAGTTCAGACGAGACTGCCCATTATTAAAGGATCTACGCAGAAAATACTGTAGGTCCTCACATAGAACAACCCCTCTTGTAGGTTAGTTATTTGGCCACTACAGACTTGGCTCTCATTCCTTGGTTACCCTCCTGTCAGTGCGATTCAGTCCTATCATCCCTCAACCCAGTTGAAATTAACAGGTAATTTGTAAATGTCACTTTAGGTTAGACACCTAATTTATGTATTTTTTTCAAACAATCCAGCACACACTGGCTAATTTTAAGATTTCCATTCATAAATATAATTATGGTCCACTAAATAAATGAGAGTAAGTGATGAAGAAAAAAATGAGATTGACTGTAATACACTTCTCTATTCATGGCAATCAGTGACATACTACCAAGGATCCCTTTACTTAATAAGTATGGCAAATCTCGAAAGACCTTAATTTGAGAAGTGAGATGAGATGAGCTGGTAGAGGTCGTTTTTAGTATCTACAGTACAATGTTTTCACACACACACACACACACACACAGATTTAGCCTAGATGTTCCAGGGCCGTAGAATTTTGTCAAACCCATGAAAGCAAAACCCTTGTGGCTGCCTACAATTACTACAGCTCTGCCCAAAGAGACCAATCCACTTCTTGGGTTTTTTCATTCCCATGAAGAAACAATAATTTCCCCATGACTGTGTTGATTTCTTGTGCAATATAAATGTTCTGAAGATTGTCGTTACACGTCTACTCTTCCAGTGCTGCTTTAATTTAGATAACATAATGTAGTATATTTACAGTAGGTATCAATGAGTCCATACTTTTGGGGGGATTTGCATACATAAGAATGCTGATGAAGACTAAATAAGACATATTATTCCCTGGATTTCTGTCTGATGATCTCTCATCCATCAAGCCGGCACCTCTATTCATCCAACTTACAAAGATACAAGACTCAAGATTCCAACTGCATTCTGAATTCAGTCCTCTTCTAAACTCTAATCATCTCGTCTATTTGTTAACATTGTTACTTCCACAATTGAAAGAGACGTAATGTAGCATACAGTTGACAAGTTTTAAGAAATTGAACTCATTGTTACGTAGTTGCCACAGAACTGTTAAATGACCCCACTCAAAACAGGATTCAGGCTAATTCCCCAATCTGTCAAAGCAGCAGCTAAGTGGAATTCAAGACTGATGTCACCATGTGATACCCGTGTGCTTCCAGCATAAAAGCTTCTGTGTGATTGATAATCACAGAAAGACATTTAGAATGAAAAAGGCCTTTTTTAATCCAAAATATGTTTAAAATGAAGATGAATTGAATTACAAAGATGAAGGGAATCAAATTGCTATAAATATTGTAATAAACAAAGTAAGACTGATCTGTGACGTCTCTCAGCCACAGCAGAAAGTCATTATGTGGGTTTTGGATATAGGTTCCCCATGACCACATATTCATTATGTATCTAAGCAGAATCACTTACCTCTGATGCTGGCTCTGATAACCACTCACCACAAATATCAGCTCCCCCGGTGCCATTTTACACGAGGCCAAATGATTTAGCACTCAACTAGGCAGGTTTGCATTTTGTTGTTAAAGGATAGGTTTGCTATTTTGGACCTTAGACCCTATTCACGGACTGTCTACCATGAACCTGACACACAGAGGCCATAATTTCACTGATCGGTTCAGTATTGAGCTTTCTACAGATTTCCTGTAGACTCTCACTGGGCTAATATAAGTCATTGAGGCAATCGTAAATGCTTTGGAAAAACTACGCTAAATGTGCTTCTACGAAACGGGAAGCTCAGGGTGTATTCTTATGGGTCTCAGTGTGCTCTCCTGATAAATCTATCGCAATCCGAACATTTCTACATGCTGTAGGCTACTAGATAGTAAACTCCAACGTGAGATCAGGATTTGTGTCTTTATAACGTAGCTAGAGTGCGGAAGTTTACAGTGCGAAGTGCGGTCAGCAAAATAGTTCAGTTTCAAAAGGAACTGTTGTTTCAACATTCGGTTTGCGATAGCCTACATTTCACAGGAGAGCACACTGAGACCCATAAGAATACACACTGAGCTTCCCGTCTCGGAAAAGCATATTTATCGTATTTTTTCCAAAGCATTTACAATTGCCCAATTGACTTATATTGTAGCCCATTGTTTTGTAGGGTCTAAGGTCCAAAATAGCAAACTTATCCTTTAACTTGATAAATATTTTCCTATGAGAAATAGCCATTTGAAGGGGATGTAGTTCCTTTTAATTCAACAGTATGTTTGGCTTTCAGATCTTCATAGTAGAAAATGAGGTCAGCTGTGAAAAGTCTGTATACTTTTTAACAGTCTGTAACACAGAAAGAAAAATGCTACTTCCTATGTCCGTAAGTACCCTCTTTTATCCTACATCTTTACTTACCTTCTTTGTCGGTATGCTGCAACTTAGCTTAAACAATTTTTTTTATTCTATATGCCCATTGTCCACACATTAAGCATTATTGCAATAAATATGTATATGTATCACAGCTAAGGATGCAGCACAATGCCTATTAATGAAGGCACCATATGCAACGCTCTAAAGCATGTATGCACATAGGTATTGGCCCATTTGTCAAGCCAGGAGAGCTAATGATCTCATACTGTGCAATATTGTTTTCAACCCATGCATTTCATTTTGCAACATTAAAACATGGTGGTTAAGGCAGCAAAAAGAAAAAAAACAAGGTTCCATGAGTATGAATGCATTAGAACATTTTGGGAGGGGATGTTGTATTAGAACTCCACAGGGATATCAGCATGCTACACCTCTTTTGGTTTGTCATTCATCTTCCTCAGTGAGGGAGGAGAAGGAACCAATGTGTAGTGACGCCTTCAGCCAACTTGGCAGGTTAATGAAGGTAATTTGATTTCATACATAATGGCTGCCCATGCCATGCAGGGCTTAATTGCGCTTGGTGTCTGGGCCTCAGTTCATGGAACCAACCAAGCCCTTGTGTATTTCCTGAAGGTTGTGCAGAGGCAAACAAGTTCCTGATTCAAGTGAGATGGAACTGATAGCTGTGTTTCATCTACTAATAGTGTATCTTATTTCCCAGGCAGCTGTGAGCTCTGCTGTCACAGTGTGACAGCGGCAGCTTGGTTTTTAGTGAATCTCTCAAGTTCATTACTACGTGGCAAACAAACACTATAGTAGGCCTTGCAGTCCTGGGATAGCTCAAAAGAACAAGCTGGTGTTGCTTTGTATTATCGGTCACACCTCAGTTTGATATTATCCATGTGGAATTTAACATTGAATGAATTTGTTGTTGTTGTTGTTGTTTTTCATTCACTGAGGCTGAGAGTTGGTTTAAGTCACCTGTATACATTCCTCAGTTAATGGTTGAAATGGTATTCTGACACAACAACGTGCGTGGAATGGGTAAGTAACACTGGGAGAGAGGAAATTTCAGCAACACTTGCAGTGCTTGTGAACAAAGACATATTAGATAAACCGATGCGTTTCGGCACGTGGCCTTCTTAGAGTTTGTAAAACAATTTGTCTAAAAGCATGTATAAATACTAAACACTAAAATCAACCAATACAATAAGATACAGTAGAATGGACAATGGTCATGTGATGCAGTCCTCTTTGTGTTTGTGCCATAAGTTAGTCCTGGACATTTCATGCCAAATTGTACCCAGGGACACACAGAATAAACACACAGAGAGCAACACATGGAATAAGCCACTTTTCACCACGATGGTCTCATTTTTCTACAGCCATTATTATACTACACTATCAAAATTCTATTGAGAATGATATATTGAAGTTAATGTTCTTCACATAGGGGCTTTAAGTTCAGTCTGCTGTGCTGCATGCTTTGCTAATTACTTTTTCAAATGCTATTTATTGATAAACATTATGACATTTAATTATGGGTAATAGAAGATCCTAAACTGTGATTTGGTGTCTCTCAGATTAAAAATAAATATTGATGAAAAAATATGTATCTTATTATTTATCTTTTCATTTTGTTATTACAGTGCTTTCTTTAGCGTTCATATGCAAATGTTGTGTCTTTATCTAACAGTGGGGTTTGCTACTAGTTTCTTGATGCGCTCGGAGGCTACAAGCTCAATCACAGTACCTGGAGGAGAGCGGGCGCACACACACGGCACACACATAGGAGCCCCTGTTATTGAACTCCATTGCCCTATTGAGAACACACTAAAATTATGTTCACATTTTTGCGCAAGAAAGATTTTGTGCGTGCCTCGGCCGTTGGTCTATGGCAGGGATGGGACACCATGTGCCATGGAGGGCCGAGAGGCCAAACACTATACCAGGCGATTTCACTGATTAATTAAATTAATTAATTAAAATCTGCAGCCTCATGGCCCTCCATGGCACATGGTTGCCCATCCATAGTCTATGGAGACAGTTTTTGATGGGCCAGAGTTGCGTGCAGTGTGATTTCCAAAATGGAGGAAAAACTCAATCAATCCAATCATTGGTTTTCAATTAGGGCCACCCAGTGTGCTGGAGAGGCTACAACATTGCTCTTTTCAATGCAGCGAGCGCAGCACAAGAGCCTTGTTTGTTCGCTGAAATGTGAATGCCCCTTAACAGCAACAGTGAATCAGTGCTCTGCGCCTTGATTGCTAATTGTAGGTCTAGACAGAGAGATCTTTTTAAAATCAATAAAGGTGTGACCCTTTTTTTCCGTAATAAAAGTTTGAATATTCAAGTCACTTGGTGAGCTAGCTTGTACAAATAGATTTGTATTGCTCATCCCATGGTACTGCATTTCATTTTGTTCAAATTGCCTTTAACATAATATAACATATTATGACATAATTATACTTATGTCCTATTACCAGTGCTCTTGCAATGCTCCAAAGCATTGAAAACCACTAATTGAGACTTATAAATATAATCTTTAATCAATGATCAACCTCACTCTTCAATGTTGTCAAGCGATATTTCAATATGTGTCACTCAAAACTCTATACTAGCTGTTGCATGACATTGAAAACGCTGCAATTTTAGTCAGACAATGTAATGAAATGACAAGAGAATGGTAAGTTGGATGGAGTATGAAACACAAGATGAATTTCAGATTTTTTTTCTCACCCCAAATTGGATCCTAATCAGCATTCTGGTTCAAGCTGTTTTCCTAACACCTCTTCAGTTGATCGTTATCTACAAAGCTGTTATAGATATTATAGGCCATATTCCTGTACGCTGCCATACAATCTAAATGGATCTTGTTTCAAAGCCTCAAGGAAAGTCTGTGATGAGCCTGAGTAGATTGCACTTTCTTATCTACATCTACAGGGATGTCTGTACCCGGTAAACACCATAATGCATACATGAAAAGAAATGTGGTTGTCCAGCACAGTTTATAAATAAAACATATTCTAGTCATGCATACCAAACAAAAGTGAACACATGTATATTTTGCCTGACAGCAGTTGAAATAACCAAAAACACAGTGTCAGATATATATATTTTTTAAATGCACCTATTTTGTTCTACGTGGGTCTGTCTTATTCTTTTTTTCAGGGTACCCAGGGTACCTTTAGGCGGCAGCAGCGGCGGAAGCAATGGCGGAAACAGCGGCGGCCTCTATCTCTCTTTCTCTCTCTCTCGCTTCTCTTGCTTTCCATCTCTCCAGCAAATGTTCTGGTGTGCATTTCAATGTTTTTTTAAGACGTCATCATCTAAGTCTAACATCGGTCAACTTCGATCGGAGGGATCGGGAGGGACCAGGCGAATTAAAATGTTTACCCTGCCTACTTTTACAAGAGCTGAAGCGAATACATACTTTTATATACCATGATTGATATAGTAATATAGTGTAGGTATTCCCATCTCTGTAGACATGGTCGCGCTTAAGCGCCGGCTGAAATTCTGTCGTTACTATTTGTAGTCGCTTCACTAGTCTCAGCATAACAGCCCGTGCTTGTTTGTTTGGGGTTTGGGAGCTGCTGCCAGTCCAGCCATGTCAAAGTGCTGGTGACACTGTTGTGAAGTGATCGCTGGGAAATGCAGTGCAAAACACCAAAGCAATGTACCGCTCTTCCTGTCCCTTCAAATGAATCATCTCATTAGCCCCAGTGTATTTAGTCGCCGTGTTCCTGTCAGTCTTTGCTTATTGGTCTTGCTTGTTTACATGCTTTGCGTTCGTGCTACTTTGTACTTTGCCTGTTTCATGTTCGAGTTTTCCTGTTCCATCTGAGTATATACCATTACCTGTACCTCTGTGCCTGCCTGGTCTGGAATAAATATATATATTTATACCAGGAACCTTGGGTTCTACCTATACCTACCCTGACAAATTCAATCAACTAATCTAAAAATGTATGGTGAGTGACAGGCACACAAAAAAAGAAGAAGAATGCATAAAGTCAAAAATAAATGCAGTAGAGCCTTTAGAAATGACCGCATTAGCTAACACTGCCATACCAATATTACTCCCTATTTGCTGGAGCTACGCCAGGTTGAAGATGGTTTAATGGCTCTGAGAGTGTTGAGTGGTTTGTTGGAATGAAAGAGACTCTTTGCTTTTAGTTGAGTATCAACAACCTGAATATATGGCCTGGTGGAAAGAGACAGAGATAGGAGCTGTGCCCTTGGCCCATATTCAGCATAATAATGGCCATCTGCTTGAAAATGTCCTCTTCTTGTTTACACAGGAATCATTAAGATCCTCACAAATGTATCTCAGAGTGTCGACTCATTTCCAGAGACCTGGTGGACGTGCAACTCAGACAGTATTTCCATCTTGTTTGCAGAGATGGGGACGATCCCCCTCAGCTTGGCATTGCCTGTGACCATGACTACCCAACATAGTAGGCTGCTCGCCAACCTGCCCATCGCATCGTGCTGGGAAGCAAAAATGTTCTGTAGGACATTTATGTACACGGTTCAGATAGATGTAATCGAGCATGAGGTTAAAGACAACCAAGATGGATGGATAAGACAAGTGGACTGGGGTCAGGGTCTGTAGACTAAGCCTCTGAAATTATATAAAACAGGGTTAATATGACCAGCAACTATGAAAAAGCGAGTTACATACTGTACATTGGTTTGTGCCTGTATGTGTGTGTGTGTGTGTATAGTGGACAATTTATATAGTTAGTATATTCCGGTCATTCTTAATCAAACGGATTAATTATTTGTAGTAGAGCATTGTGTCTGTGCGGTAATGACTGTCTGACCGTTTTTCAAATGTAGAAACTTTCCTTTCATAAGATCAGCATTCGTGGTTGTTTGGCTCCATAATCTACCGTAAAAGGAGAAGCCAAAGTCCAATTCTGAAAATGGCTCATTGAGATTTTGATCAATCTTGTGCTTTCGGTGAGACAGAGTTAGGAAATGCCATCAGAAAATTGCATTTCCCAATGACATTAGGCGCCCAGTTGACCATCCAATTCCATGTGTTTCTATTGAGACGTTAAGATCTGATGTCACTTGGGTCAGAAAACCTGCTTTTTTTCCCTCTAAGTGAGGCAATTAAATTTCCTTGATGGTTTCTGAGAGCACTTAGCTTAAGAGAATACACTTCTAAATCAAAAAGCTTTCAATCATCTCAAATCATATTTGGAAGAAATCTGCCCGCCGAGTGTAGTGTCACGTGCAATGCTATTGACCATGTGACAGACTTGAGCTGGGATAGGCGATGTTGGGAAAGGTTATTGTGCATGTCTCATGTGGATTGTCTGCGGCATCTGGTTTGTTGGAGTCAGGATGTTCCTTCATATCAAAGACGGGACAGGACAAGAGAGCCAAGCCTCAACTGAGGAGAGGCCTGCCAAATTGAGATTCGGGATGTATCAAGTACATAAGACGGTCTCCTTCAAAATAATGAGAAGAGAACTGCTGAATATATGAAGCTGTCTTTCTCAACCTGGAATCAGATATGCCTGTCGATACATTGGACAACCTTAAAGACTGACTGGAAGTTATTATCCATTTAAAGATTGCCGTGAGACCACAACTATGCTGTGCAAAGTGGACCATAGGTTGTTCCTTAAATACCTAATTTATCAATTAGGTGAATTATCTTCGTGGATTTCAAGGCCCCAAAAGACCTGCTATGCTCTAGTATCCAACAAATAGATTTGGTTTCTGGGTCAGTCCTAAAAAGTTACATTAAACCAAGAAAACATATCACAGAAGTTTAGTCCAAAAAGGTGAAAATAGGCAAGGTACAAACATGGTCCTCTGGCAAGCCTGCAGTATAAATGTGCTACTTCATCTTCTGTAACTACCTGTTCCCACATAAGTGTGGGTACTGTCCATTCTCATTGAGTCTGGGATCCTTTACCATTCTATTCAGATATAACATTTTCTGACAGCTAATTAGGCAGGTTTTATAACCAGGTTTACTTAACTCTGTCATATAAGGATAAATTACCATTTTGCATTTCTCACTTAATCATTCTAATTACAAGAGGCAATTTGTCAGGCTATCCTCAGGGTATGAATAATTGGAAAGGTTATTAGTTGAGAGGATATACACAATATACAGTATATATAAAGGTTTTTCATTCCCAAACACTATACATCCATTTTGGAAAAGTTGTGCTACCTGAAATTCATCAGGAAATATTTTTGAAAAACACAATGATTCTGCCCGCAAACAAAAT
>OMOT01077916.1:0-10477 GCA_900312575.1 Acanthochaenus luetkenii
TCCAGTCTATTAAACACTCCAAGAGTGAAAACAAAACGTGGTGAAGCAGCTTTTAATCACTATGCCTCATGTAGCTGGAATAAACTCCCTGAAGAACTCAAACAGGCCCAAACTCTAAATATATTCAAAACTAGGCTTAAAACCTTCATGTTTTGCAGTGTCTATGATTAAACACTAGCACTTAGATTTACTCTTTTACCCTCTATATCTTGTTTTTATTATATATACACTTATTTGTATTTTCTTACCTATTCATTTTACACTGTATTATTTTATGCTTTGTGTAAAGCACTTTGTTTTATTCTTTTACTTTATATATCTTATTTTTACTATATACAACACTCCGTATTCTGTATTTTTTGTATACTCTGTGTAAAGCACTTTGAATTGCCATTGTTCTATGAAATGTGCTATATAAATAAACTTGCCTTGCCTTACTCCTTTGGATTTGCATGCTGGGATAGATTCAAAACCCTGTGACCCTGAACCAAAAAAATGAATAGAAAATGAATGAATGAATGAATGAGTCTTGGATTACGTGTGATAACAAACAATTCAAAACTTGAAATCATTCAAAATTTAAAAAGGTATTTCTCTAGATCCCTTCCCACTCACTTAATCCAGTGCTTCAAAATAACATTAACCACATATAGTTCAGAACATTTCCATCCAAACCTCACAGCTTTTTCCTGCTTATGTGGCCATTGTGAAATATGATGTTTTAAGACAACTGTCATATCATAATGTTCATCCTGACTCTCTAGATTAGAAACAAAATCAACTTTGATTACCTATATCATTGTGCAGTAGTAAGATGAAGACCAAGTGGCCTGGGCAACAAATAAAAACAACTGATCAAGAAGGATCTATTATTTGCCGTTTCTTTTAGATTATTGATATTATTAGAAATGATCTCTCCTGACAGACGCCCATTTACCTCGAGGGTTCCAAGACAGACTTGACGTAATCAGAGAGAGCTTGTCAAGGTGCAGTTTGCTGTCACTTTTGCCAATAGATTAGCACAATTTTTCCTGTCCATCCATACTGGCCAGGTCCAAAATCAGAGGTCTGACCTTTGACCCCTGGACTGCACTACAGCTGCTACCCAATGGCAGGTGCTGTCTGTCTGCCCTGCATAGTGTTAATGTTAGCTTTTGAACAAAGATTTATCACCATACCCCCCCACACTCCCCACTCCCCCACCATGTTGGTAGAGGCCTACTATTTCCAGTCAAGGACGCAACACATTCAAAATAGCCCTATCTGTGTATGTATTGTCATAAAGACATTTGGCTCTACTCTGTACCCAGGCCACATAAAATCATTAAAACTGAAAATTGCGCATGCATAAGAAAACTAAACATACAGGAGCCTATATTGCAATCTCACTATGGCGGCTGCCCTTCAAAATGGTCCAACATGAAGAGCTTATGTGTTTATGGTGAAATTGATACGGTTGACCTAACAAGTATTCCCTGTGATGACATCCAAACTGTTGACATGGCTTACCACTGACAAACACATCCCTCACTTTGCCCTACAGAGACCGTGTTCAGACGCCTACAGCTAATAACACAGTTATTGAGGCCAATTCCGAGAACAATTAAATTCCATTCAAAAAAGGTATTATCAGAAAAGGGGTATCAGCTCATATCTGAAAGCCAAAGAGACTGTCTTTAACTTGACCCCTGATGGGTTTCCTATTCACTCTAGAGGCTGGAGCAAAGAGACAATGTCGCCAATTTAGGTGCTGCTGTCAGTGCTCCGCTATTGTTGGACGATCTCTGTTCGTCCTCTATTTATAGACTTCTCTCTCTCTCTCTCACTCCCTCTCTCCCTCCCACCCTCCATCACAGTGGGATTATGCGGGGTGTGTCAAGAGTTGTTTTTAGTGCCGCACTCCTCCAGCAATAAAGACAGAGGCAGGTATTGCTTCAAGTCTTTGTCCTGTATCTGAGTGCAGTAGCAACAGCGTGTGTGTTTCTGTGCAAGAGACAGAGACGGACCAGCGGCCATGGATGATGTATATAAAGCAGCGGTGAGTACAGATAAGGCCTTGCTGAATAGTTTGTCCAAGGTCCCAAGTTTGATATGTTGTTTTATTTCTCCACCAGACAATGATAGGCTTTGGGAGTGAGGGCTTAAAACTTGCATGCAATGGTCAGAGAGGCTGGGAACAAGTGGTTGTATTTTGACTGATTACCTGTCCATGTGGCCTGTGCTTGTACAAGAACGACAGCCGCATATAACCAAGCTCTGCAGTGTGAAATGACATCTGTTGGCTACACAGGTATCTGATGAAAATGAAAAATAACAAGCCATCATGACAGACGTGTGAACTTTAACACTGCTCCTATAATGCCTATCCTGGAGCTCCCATCACACGCCATACATTTGTTGGGTACAAGCCAGAGGTCAGCACAGGTTCACAGATAACCAGAGTCAAATCATTTACACAGTCCACAGTCCGAGTTGAAGTCAAGGAGCATTTCCAGATACAGGAAGGAGATGTTTTGGCAGATGAAACTATTATAATAAATGCCTCAGGAAGAACGTAGCCATTGTAAACTCTTTCTTTTATTTCTTTATTTTTTATGACAAAGCATCTCCATTAGTATAGCTGGTAAAGGGAGGGCTTTTTCCATGCACATGGACATGACCCGAACTTAACTTTGACTGGTCCAAAAAAAGTGTGTGAAGAGTCCATTAAACATGGTCCTAAGCCCCATTCGGACTGGACTAGTTTCTCAGGTAGTAAAATGTATTACAGCGCCATTCAGTCATTTTAATCCCATCCGGAACGGCCATGTCAGTGATTTTTCCCTCCTACCCAAGTAATAATTCCAATTACCTACTGTTTTTCAGCAAACCCACGGGTGTTCATGTGTTGTTGAACACCAATATTTTGTGGAGATTACAGACTCCTATAGTTCCTTGCTGTTTCTAAGATAATAGCTTTGCTGTTGCAGTAAAAACTTAATAGACAAAGAAAATTTGCTTTGAGATGTGATTCATGATCATGAATCTGAATATGAAGATAGGGTCTTCATAAGGGAAAAATAAAATTGTGCTTTTCTGAAAATATAAGGGATTTGTAATGCTGTTGCTGGTTGTTTGCCTTTTGATGATCACTGACTGGGGGTTACAGTTGACCTTCCTTTAATGAACCCTATATCACTGTCTCTTACCCTAACCCTAACCCACACAACACAACACAAACAACACCACAGTGCAAAGGCTATCTGTGTTCTCTCGTTATATGATACTGAAATAACTCCTCTGATAACTCAAGACAACGCACATAGTGGCGGTGGGGATTTCCGAACAGTGGAGAATGACGTCTGCTGAGGTTAGTTCGGCTGTCTGGCATCTCTGTGCCTGACAACAATAGAACAAAGGACAGTTGGACAGTTAAGGAGGAAGAAGAGGAGGGACAGCTGACAGCTCAAACAAATGGCCAACAGCAGTAATGGTGTCAGAAATACGCCCCACACCCACCCCATCCAACCCCAACCCTCCCAATCTACTCTGCTACACGACAGGAATAGTAGGTGAAGAAAGCAGCATGACATTTTGGTCATACTGCGGCGAGGGCTGCAAAGGCTGGAAGTGGTTGAGGTGCTGGACGCAACAGCTTCTGGGCAAAGGAGTTCAAGGACAGGGACTCACTGACTGACTCACTGACTGACTGACTGACACTATGAGATGTGAGAAAACACAATCATGCAGAAGGATACTGTCAGTTGAATTAATCATTACGCTTGCTGGAATGAAGTATAAGTGCAAATATAAGGTGGTGTAAATAAATGGGCTATTGAAAAAAATACAATAATGTTTCACCTAATTTCCTTCAGGTTGAGAACTTAACAGAGGAACAGAAAAATGGTGAGGATCAGGAACCAATATGAGCTCTGGTGACGTTCACTTGTAATGCTACTACTACTATTACTACCACTACTATAATGACCACTCCTTCTATTACTACTACTACTACAAGTTTTACCATTACTACTACCAGTATTACTTCTACTATTACTACTACTACTACTAATAATAATGATGATGCTACTACTGGTACTACTACTAATAATAATAACAGCAATAATTCTGGGATTTATCAAGTATGTCATGGAAATTCTGGTTTAGGATCACTGACCAGGTTCCCTTAACCATCGTTAAGTTTAATTCCAAAACGTTATGCATCAATTGAAAAATAAATTACCTGCATTTCATTACTATTTCTATTTAGGGGTCAAAGCAAGTTATTAACCTATTTTAAAAAAGAAAAGAAAAGTTTGCAAAAAAAGTTGCAACTGAGTGTAAAACCATGACCCACATGCATTAGAAATTATACGGGTTGGTCAGAAACGTAATTTTAAAGGTATCTACTAAGTCACATGTTGATATGTTGGAATTTGAAGAACATACAGCTATTTGAACTTCTGTTGTGTTGTGATAATAACAAAGACTCAGGGCGGCAGTAGCTCAGGAGGTAGAGTTCCCGCCCTGTAACTGCAAGGTCGGCAGTTCGAGTCCAGCTCCTCCCGGGAAAAAAAATCTGTCGTAATGTCCTTGAGCAAGACACCTAAACCCCAAATTGCTCCCGTTGAGCAGGTTGGTGCCTTACATGGCTTCCTCCACCAACGGTATGACATGTAAGTCGCTTTGGATAAAGGCGTCTGCTAAAATGCTGTAATGTAATGTAAGTCGCTTTGGATAAAAGCGTCTGCTAAATGCTCTAATGTAATGTAATGTAAAGACTCTAATACCCACAATGCCTTGTGAGGCAATCAGGGAACTCATTGCATTTTTGACACACTATGGTAACCTGTTCACTGCTGCTAGCAGTTGTATTTCTATTTTCTATTACTATTTCAAAAATACTAATCTTCAATAATGATAATAAATCCTCAAAATGTTGCTATTTTCAAGTAAATGTTTTGCGATAGTTGGTAGCTTAAATACCATCCCATATGGCTTTGCCGTCATGTCAGCTATCATTTTGTGAGAGTCTGTGTTACATTTTTTACATGGTGAATATCTCATTTTGGAAAGAAGCTCTTCATTTTCATTTAGTCATGAGGAACTTCAACACTCTCAGAAGATAATAGTTGCCAATGGTTGTGCCCCCGTCAGAGTTCAAGGCTGCATTTGACATCTTCATCCAGGATGCGGAGGATGGTTGCATCAGCACCAAAGAGTTGGGGAAGGTGATGAGGATGCTGGGGCAGAACCCCACCCCTGAAGAGTTACAGGAGATGATTGATGAGGTGGATGAGGATGGTATGTCAACAACACCCATCATTAAGCTTGCCACATCACTGCACTGCATCCCTAGGAGTTACCATCACTATGCAATTATTTTAGGTCATGATCAGTAAAAGCCTTCGCCATAATTGTCTATGATATCAATATGAAACTTTTAGAATCAAAGCTGTGCTATGCGACTTCGCACTTCAAATGGCAGCAAGAGGTAACTGTTTACTGTTAACTTCAGTACCCAGAAATCCTGTAAGGTGACATCAGTAAACTGCCACAGCCCTGGACAGTCTGTGATGCTTTACCAAAAGGATACCAAAGGGACAAGAGAGGCAAAAGATCTAACGTTAGTGAGTCCAGTTTTCTCTGGACGGAGCGTTCTCTCGCTGCTGTTTAGAAGTCTATTTTGGATTTCACTCTTACGTTTTGATTAATCACTTCCTGTGTGGAGAAAATGTCCCACCAGTGACCATACCGACACCAGAATTTAATTTGGGAAAATAGGATGAATCTATCTCCTATCTATCTATCTATCTATCTATCTATCTACTCAATTAGTGGGTATGGGACACTCTTCTCTGTTGCAGCCCCACTTTGTGGTTTAGGCTGATAAGACAACTGGATTTTTACATAACAAAATACTGCTTAGTGCAGCTTTAAGTGATGTGTGTCAAATACGAATCACAATAGTGAATGGTTCGTCTAAGTTTCTTGGTGTGTGTTTGCAGGCAGCGGAACAGTAGACTTCGATGAGTTCCTAGTTATGATGGTCCGCTGCATGAAGGAGGAGAGCAAAGGAAAATCGGAGGAGGAGTTGGCCGAACTGTTCCGCATGTTTGACAAGTAATTTTCTTCTTGGACTTCCTCATCATGCTACATTTAATCTCAGAACACAATGGAACATCTACTAACTTCATACGATGAGAGAAAATAGCACTGAATAGTACTGGTAGACTGACAGACAATCCCTTTTATATCACTGAAGCCAAACTGAGCTGTCTTAGCAACTTTGATCATTACCCAGAACTTCTCTAGAAGGGACCACATCAGAAAGAAATGATCTGGTTCAGCACAGCACAGCTCAGACTGGCAGTTCAGCATGAAAAGGGTTCAACTAAGCAGACATTCCACATGTGCAAAGGTATGACTGATTCTTTCATGTTGTGTTGAGGAATGGAGACGGCTACATCGACTTAGAAGAGCTTAAGACCATGCTGGAGTCCACCGGAGAGGCTATCACCGAAGACGACATTGAGGAACTGATGAAGGACGGAGACAAAAACAACGATGGCAAAATCGACTATGACGGTACGGGAGTGAGCCCAGTAGTAACACACACTTCAGTAATAAACATATACAATATGACCAAGTGAACATGTGGAATGAGATGCCCACAAAGGCCTGTGGTACTATGTAGATCAGCACTCCTAACCAGTTAAGCCTCATACATATGGGGTGGTAAGCATAAAACAGTAGGGATGGCATGATGTGCTTATCTCACGATACAATTCGATACACGATATGGGGTTCACTAATCGATACAACCACGATACGACGTAATAAATAAAGTTCAATAACAAAGTATGACTGCATAATTATGTTTCTGAGCCACTAATCTTTCTATCAATGGCATTGGCTTGCTAGAATGTAAACAGCAATTAAAAAATGTTATTACAAAGTGCATATAATATAGTTTTGATGGAGAGCTTGTGAAATTGCGATGGGCATGCCATCTCATTTGTGATTACTACAGCATAATTAAATGTAGTGAATATCCCGATTCATTTTGCTGCCGCACGATACGTATTGTCACATTTTTGTATTGCGATCTATTGAATTTCAATATATCGTCCCATCCCTATAATAAAGCAGTGTAGTCATAAAGTATATCTTGAGTAAATTACACACTATTCTAATGTTTTCACAGTTGGTGAAAACCCACCTCTCCACAGCCTATACAGCCATATAAATGTGTTTCACTTTGTACATCCTTTCTGACAGAGTTCCTGGAGTTCATGAAGGGTGTTGAATAAAGGATTCACCAGGTACCTGGAGGCTTCATACAGCAGCATCTTAACGCTTCCTCGTAGCTGGAACACCATCTGATGTCATTCCCAATCACACGCCCCCACCTCCTGTATGGTTTTAACTCTGCAGATCTGTACTCAACTATCATATGACACCCATGTCCCATCACTTATATGCTCAAGAAACCTCCATGAGACACTGAGAGGTTTGCCGATGAATTAATGGACTGCAAATTTCTTTATCTCTGATAATGATGGCTAAATGAAAGTGTCATACATTTTAAGAAAACATATATTTTCAATAAAGAGAGAATTTCAGTATTATATATTTTGTAATTTGTGATGTAATGTGTTAGTTCATCAAGCAATATTTTACATCTAGAGATAATCATATATACTCTTAAGGATAGGCTTTCATTATATGAAAACACTGTTGCTTTTTATTGACTAGTAATAATGCAATATTGACCAACTAAATCACATCCACTGAGTTTCAAACCCAAAATAGTAAACCAAATTGAATTGTCATAAACTCTGCCACTGTTGCCTTGATCGCGTAGTAACAGCCAGGTAGAAACAGCATCAAGGATGGGACAATGGCCAGCAATAACGACCATAGGGGAAAGGGCAACACCCATGTCCACTGCATGGTAGGAACATTGCGCCAGTGTCTGAGAAAAGAGAAAACACAGACAGACACACTCGAGCATTGACGACCATAAGAGACAGTGCAGGAGCCGATGACCGTAGAGGCTAGGGCAGGAGCTGGTGACCGTAGGAGCCGGGGCAGCACTCACATGCACTACATGGTAGGGACACTGCAAGTGTCTGAGAAAGAGGGAGTGCAGAAAGACAGACACTACAGCGAGCACTAATGACCGTATGGCCAGGGCAGCAACCACATCCACTGCATGGTGGGACATTGCGCCAGTGTCCAGAGTCAGACCGTGCTAAGGTTGGTCATATGACAGTGAGAATAAATATGTTTTGAGTTTGGATTTGAAGATTTTCACAGAACGAGTTTCCCTAATTGTAAGAGGAAGTTGGTTCCAGAGAAAGGGAGCTCGGTAGGAGAACGCTGTACTTGCTGCTGATTTTTTCTTGATTCTAGGGACAGTAAGGTACCCAGCATTCTGCGGTCGAAGGGTACGAGGGTGAACATAAGGAATGATATGGTCAGATAAATATGATGGTGCAAGCCCATGTAATGACTTATATGTTAACAGAAGCACCTTTAATTCTGACCTGGCTTGAATTGGAAGCCAGTAAAGGGAGGTCAGGATAGGTGTAATATGGTCACATGTTTTAGTTCTGGTTAATATTCTGGTGGCAGCAAGATTTTTGATAACACAATTATGTAGGCCAGAATACAAGATGTTACAATAATCAAGTCTTGATGAAACAAAAGCGTGTATTTGGGTTTCTGCATCAGCCATATTTAATAAATGACGAATATTTACAATATTGCGGAAGTGGACAAAGTAAATCTTTGTGATATCCCTAATGTGGGAGTCAAATTTTAGAGCTGGGTCGAATGTATCACCAATATTTTTAACTGTGAGACTCTGGGTAATTGAGCAGTCCCTAAAATATATAGTGACATCAGCAAGATGAGATTGTTGTGTTTTGGCTCAGTTTTGTTGGCATTTAGTTGCAGAAAATTAGCTTACATCTATTTATGACAGCAGATAGGCACACTTCTAAATTTCAGAGCTGTGAAAGGTCATTTGGCTTAATCGGTAGGTAAATTTGAGTATCGTATATAAATAGCATATGTTGCGTGAAACACTATGCATTCTATCAGATAAGTAGTACTTAAGCCATAAAAGAGCTGGGCCGAACAGGGTCAAAATACCTATTAAAAAAAACATTTGTAGGTGCCACAGGAGAGTTGAGAGTAAACTGAAAAGTAAATACATTAAAATTAGCTCTGATTTATGAAACATTTCTGCAATTACGCACACTTTCACTAATCAGGAAATCACAGAACTATTTTTATCTGCTGCAACACAGACTGCTATGGAGTGAAAGTGCGTTACTGGTGAGTGAGTTAGTGAGTGAAAATGATGCGGTGCTGCTGCTTTCTGGGCTGTGGCGTTTTTGGAGATATTTTGACATACCCTGTTTGGACTGCTTGTCAGCGTCAAGAGGCAGCTGACAGCGGGTCCAAGTATGGAAGAGACAAAATATATATAGGTCCAAAATTGCCTACATTATCCTATAAAGATGGTCCGGTTCAGGCTCAGATTATATAAATCTGCTGGCCTTTTTAATAAAAAGAATTTTGTAAACGAATTTGAGTAGTAGCAGGCGCCAGGAAGGCACAGGCAAGCTTAGACTTGTGTATCACAAATTAGACAAGGCAGTCGGTTCGGGCCAAGATTTTGGGGCACGTTACAAACTCTAGTGCTGTGTAAAGACTATAAATATTATACAAGTAACTATAGCACTATAAGCTACACTATACAGTATCTTCTCCCGCCTTGTTTTCAAACTGCAGTGACTCTGGAGCCAAGATTAAACGTAATTTCAGGTAAATGACAACAGAGGCATTTACCAGTATTACCAGTGTTGTTTGAATGGCAGCGTTGTGTTAAACAGACAGAAAGGCACATTGTCTTGTGTGAATATAGAAACCGACACCTTTACGAATCAGGCAATGTCACGGGATTCATGTGTGGAAGGGGCTTATGGTGTTAAGTCTCGGGGGAAGGCAGACCCAAACGCAGGACACGGACACAGGGAATGAAGTATATTGAGCTGTAGGTTTATTTGTAATGAACAGGCAGAGGAATGTAGGAGTCCAGTCCAGGGTCCGGAGTGAGGCAGGCTGGAGAGCAGTCCAGCGGAAGAGGTAGGTGAGCTGGAAGCGGCAGACGGAACTGCTGGCTGGGAGACGGCAGGATAATGATCCTAAGGCACAAGGAGAAGCACGATGAATATAAGAACATCTACCTAGTACCATAATGTACTTGGAAGAGTTAGGATGAGTACTACCACAGAAGTGAAGCAACGAACTTGCGATGAGTGGGTGAAGAGCCGAGGTTCAAATACTGTGGCTGATGAGCTTCATGACAGGTGTGTAGGCTGACGAGATCAGTGATGTGCGGTGAGGTTCATGGTTGGTGAGGCACTGACTCCTTTAGAGTCAGATTTACAAATATATAAACCCAAAAGGGTAGCTTATTCAA
>OMOT01077919.1:0-10680 GCA_900312575.1 Acanthochaenus luetkenii
AATTGCCTCACCCTGTGACTTTTCACTGCGGTTTTATGTCCCATCAGCAAACCTAAATATGTCACTTACAAACATAAATTTTTTATGGTTAAAGACATTAGCCAGACTGTGGAATATCCGGGTATATAAGCGTATCTGCAAACATTATATTGGCGATATTCAGAGATACGGCAACAGGCACGGGCCAATTGCATGTATCAACCCAGTTTATGATGGATTGCGCATTCAGAGGGGAGGGGAGGCTCGTTGCTGCCGCACCTCGCGTTTCCCCCCTGTATTTGAACAGGAAATGGAAATATGCAAATTCAGCTATTTTGACTATAAATGTTTTCGAAATTAGTCATACATAAAGATCAGTGGACAAATATTAATATTCATTTTATGTTATCATTATTATTTTTACTTGTCATGATGCTCTGCCTCACCTGCCGCCCCTGACCGCATGTCCCTGACTATACATATACCATACTACACACAAACGTGTCTTGAGGCATGCATCTCTGCTTGCTTTGCCGACACCTCCTGTCTACTGTCTGCCCACCACCACAAACTCAGTTACAACAAGACTAAGCTTCTCTTTTTCCCTGGAAAATTCTGCCCTGTACAAGATCTTCCCATCACTATTGACAAAACCATGGTGGCTCCTTCCCAGACAGCCAAGCATATTGTCTAGACAACCGACTGACAACACATCCTGCAGGTTTTCACTCTGCAACATCTGTTGAATCAGACCCTTCCTCGCCAGGGACTCTGCCCAGCTCCTTGCTGAAGCTTTAATCATCTCCTGTCTTGCTGCCTGTAGCTGCTTGTATTGAATTCAAAACCATGATGCTGGTGTACAAGGTTGTGAAGGGATCTGTGCCCCCATACCTCCACACCATGGTCCAGCCCTAAAACCAGTCCTGCCCTCGGTCACCTTTGTTTCCCTGCCGCGACCTGATCATCACTCCACCTGGTCTTGACACTTCTTCCTGGCTCCAATGGTGGAATGACCTTCCCACTTCAGTCAGAACAGTGAATGAACTCCCTATCTTTGTGGTAGACTAAAAATGTACCTTTTAGTAGTACCTCATGTCATCCTCTCCCCATTGAATTATCTTCCCACCACTCTACTCGCTCAAAAATGTCCTGCTCCTTTTTCCATGGCTCTTATTTTATTAGGCGCTCAGGATGGAGTTCTGTGTTTGTCAGTGCTGGCGGAGTCTGTGGGTGCATCGGTGCATCTGTGTGGATGTACCATAGGATTAGCACCAATGAGACGCTAGATGGCGTTGGGATTGGACTTGCGAGCATGTGTATATTTGCTGTTGCTCTATGCCACTCTAATAATGCATACACCCCGAGTACCTAAAAAGCACTAGCACATGTTTCTTTTTTTCACATTTCTCTCTGACATGACAAATTGTCAGGGGCGCTATGTCTTGCACCCTTTCCTATTGGTTGTAATCATAGTAAGAGTAAGTCGCTGTGGATAAGTGTGTTGGCTAAATGCCTAAAATGTAAGAAGTTTTCCGTTTATTTTCTATAACAGATGCATTTTTATCCATAGGTATCTGCTGCTCTGGCATCCAACTTCCAAACCATCACAGCAGAGACGCTCATGACCCTGGGCAACGCCAGTACAGGGCTGACCACCAGCCAGATCTCTTCAGTTTCATCCTCAGTGCTGGTTTCCTCCTTGGCCACCCTGGGCTCAATCAGTGGCTGGAACAAGGGCCAGGCCAGCACAATCATCCAGATGATTATTGCCGGAGGCTTCCGGGTGAGGGCGCTACCTCCTCGTATATTGACTATGGGACTATGGGTTCACTTAAAAAGTAACTAAACCCCAGAATTTTGGCTGAAATGCATCTGCTCTGGAAATTACAAAAATGTCTCCAGACCAAAAAAATAGAAGTATAAAAATGGGCAGTTTCAGCATTTTTAGACTTTACCTTGGGTGTGTTCTCTGAAATCAGTGAATTTACAAACGGTCAGTTAAAAGTCATTACAAACTAACTGTAAACATGGCGGACACCAACCATAACAGTACCAATCAAGCCGCAACCATCGCATTTTGCTCCAAGAGCACAGCAATTTTTGAACAGGGATGCAATGAGCGCTCTGAATTTCCGAACGACCAGAGAGCACCCCGGGTGCGCCCCGGCACTCTCAGAGCTTATTTACGAACGCACCCCTTGTGTCCCGTGTGTTTTTCTCTCTGCACTGAGTCCTCACTCCAGCGTTGTTACAATTACATTATTGCCAGATACAGTAACACGAACTGTGGCCATGATAGGGTGCTTTGCTTGCTGATGAAAGCTGGCACCAAATACATCACCTGGCACCAGATCAGCCAATAGCAAATTACTATTGCAATAGCCGGTCTTCCATACATATTTATAACACAATCTGTAGGATCTAACAACTTTGTACTAAAATGTCAAGACTTGGACCTGCATCCATCAACAACACTACTAAATACCCAAATACATCGGGTTTCAGCTGAAAATAGGGTTTTGGGGATTTAGTTACTCTTTAACAAGACCAATATGTGTGTTTTTCGTTTCATGTGAAATATTCACAGCTGCTAAGTATGCACAGAGCAATGTTCCATATTTGGTCAAGTGCAACTGGCATACTGTGTGGTTGACCTGTAATTTGATGTTTGATTTGATTACATTTCTTGAAGTAAGTACATTACATGTGCCATTTTAGTGACTGCGGTTTTGATAAATGCTAATTTAATGAACAGATCGACAGTGCATCCTCTCTGATATCCCTCGGCACCCTTATTGAGGGTGTTCCTTCATCTACAATACAAAGCATCCCAGCTGCTCAACTTCTCAGAACTTCCCAGAGCACTGCCTTTGTTTCCAACATGCTGGCAACCCCACAGATTTTTCAACAGATCTATGTCAACAAGGTATGAAGTTAACTTCTGTTACTACCCCTTAACCCCTTAACACTTAATCCTGGTGTGTGACAGGAGGAAGTCCACTGACCTTTCTGCATTTGTATTGTTTATTGAGACAGTGGGAAAGTGGGAGACAGAAATGGGCAGACATAGGAGAGAAAGCTCTGGTGGGATTCAACCCTATGCCAGTGGGGGCATAAACTTGGCTCCAGAATTGAGAAATCAACCACCAACCATCTCTGGATAGTTTTGGCACGATTTGAGCATATTATTTTTAGGGAATGGGCTTGCACTTGGCAAAAACAATATACAGTATAAGGATGATAATGCTAATCTGAGCTTTACACTAACAAATACAGATGATAATACTATGCCCAGTATAGTGTTGAGTGTATTTTATTTATTTCACCTTTTTTTAAATCCAGGTATTCCCATTGTTAAAAAACTGAGATAATTCACGTATTCTCTCATTGGCATTTTGAAATGATTTGTGACACTTTGCTTTTACCTGCTGCTGATTAATGGCTCACTGGGTAATAAAGACTGTATTGCACTGAATTCCCTGCTAGATAATTACCATTGACCAAAGCCCAGCCAGCGTGGTGCTGAATGTCCCTGATGCTTTGGCAAGTCAAATCCCACGATCCCTGCTGGTATTTTCTAAGGAGACTGTAGACGTACGTGTGATCAACATGAAAAGTTGGAAGCAAGAACAGGTCAGCATGTGGTTTACATTAATAAGCTCACATATACACATACACATTAGGGTTTGAATGAGATGTGTTTTTGAACTGATACTGGTGCCAATATTTTTAGACTGCCGATCCATTACCTTTAAATTAAGAATGAATCAACAAAAACATAATTGAACAATTAAATGAATAAATACAAGGTTAAAAATGTCATTGAAGGTTTTATAAACAGTTTTTATGTAGCTGTGGTCAGGGAGGAACCTCTGTCATATCAGAGGAAGATGACACTGATTGGTCAATATCCAAGATTTTATAAAAGGCCAACATTGGCCCAAAAAAGGGTGACTCAGCGAATCCAGGCAACAGAACCTCAGCTATTCTTTTTTTAATAGTTATTTTAGGTACAGTTCTCAAAGCAGTCCTAGTAATCATTGAGTCATTGGTATTGATCAACCACCATATCAACCCCCGGTAGATGTATTATGGTCATTTTGTGCTATGAGACAGTAAAAATTGTACTTATTGCAGCGTTAAGTCAAAGTCTGAATTGGGCCCTATGTGAGGTAAGCTTGGCCCCCTGCCTGGCCTACTTACAGAATATTACAGATAAAAGCTATTTTAACAGGCTGACTACAACACTTAAAAAGAAAAGAACAATTCTAAGTGCAAATAATAAAAACTGGGAAATGTCAATCCAGATAACAGAACTTCAGCTAATTAACTAATTACTAATAAGTGTTACTGAGTCGTAAACATTAATCATACATAATGTATAAATGTGTCCAAAGTTAGAGGTTACTGTATGTTGTAGCTGACTTTGAATTGCTGTCATTTGTTGTTCTCCCAGGCTGTCCTGTTTTTTGGCACAGTGGCTAGCACGGCCTTCGAGACTGAGGAGTAAGTGAACCATGAACCAGTCCCTTGATTTGTTATTGTGTTTTAAGGAAGATTATTCAGGCTCTATTCATACTTTTTCACTACTCTGTGGTTTTCTATTCTGTCCCACAGGCTTTCCCCATCTGTGCTGCAAGGCTTCACATGCACTGCAGTACAGAGCATGACAACCCGCAGAATCCAGAGGCTGGTCCGTGCTTGTAGACCCAGGAAAGGCAGGGCCAAGGTGGTGCTAAAGGAAACACAGGTAAGATAAAGATAAGTTTCTTGTCTGCATGAAATACTGACCAAATCACATATTGATTTATCTTATACTCTTTGGCTGCGATTGAGACTAGTAAGTGTCATGTAACACATGACAAAATGTATACTTTAACAGTAGACCAGCCCACTGTAGTTGAAAATGTGCAAATAATCATGACTAGATTACTTTTTGCTTTCTATTTATGAAAAAAAAACATGTGTTACCTTCTCTTTTGCAAGAGGCATATTTGGCGTAAGGCATTTGTAAAAAATATTGAAACCCATATGATATCCTAGGCAAGTGCGTTTTCTACACAAGCTAAATTAAATTAAACTTCATTGTCATTCCTCCATACACAAGTGCACAGTGAAACGAAAACCTTTTTCTTCAGGTTATGGTGCAGTTGAAACGAGTAAAAAGAAGAGCACGTGGACAATACAAAGCAAAATAGTGCAATATGATTTCAACAGTAGTAGTATAAGTGACTGATGCAAAGTAATTCAATCATTCCAACATTAGCAGAATCACAGTTTTCAGGTATTAGTCACCTAAACGTGTGCAAATTATTAAAATCAGACGATCAGAACCTTTTTTTGTCCACTGGTAATTTCAACTGATGATTGTATCTGCTCATCGTTTTCTGCAGCTGACTTGTATGTACAATCTGCTCAATGGAAAACTCTCCCAGAACTTCACAGATTATCCCTTAGACATGCTTCTCTACTTCAAGTGAGTCTGTCTCAATACAATTTTGCTATTGTACTGACCCAATAATGTGTGACTGGTTTGAAAAGTCAAAATGTACGTCTTTGTGTCTTTATTTACAGCTACAAGAATGTTGAGAGTATCAATTGCAGGTTGTACTTTACTGCAGTGGGTGCTGCAGACTACTCTGTGCTATCTAGTGTGTTGAACAAGGACTCACTTCTGTTGAACAATGCCAAGAGCTGCTTGGTGAGTGACCTTTGAATTATGGCTTGCTTCAAAGGTGCTATATTCCAACACTGAAGTTAAACAGTAAACATCAGTTTTGAAAGTCTAGCCTTAGAAGAAATTCACATTGTATCGTACCCTTTGTCACTAATAGACTGGCAATGTACTGCATCACTGTTTCAGTCAGGACAGCTGAATCGCTACCCATCTTTCGCAGGAGACTAAAAACCCATCTTTTCTGACTACACCTAGACCCTACCTGAACTGACCTATCTAAAACATATCTCCTTCTACTCTTTTCTTCTCTTCCCCTCCCCCCCAAAAAAGAATTTCTACACTAACGACTTTGACTAATAATGCTAATGCTCCTATTGAAGTGTTTCATGCTACTTGTTCCTATTGAAGTGTTTAGCTGATGAAAGACTGCGTTGTATAGTTGGTCTGACTAATGTTGACGAAAAATGTACTATTGTAAGTCGCTTTGGACAAAAGCGCCTGCTAAATGATGTAATGTAATGTAATATATAAAATACCATATTCTCAACTGTCTAGGGTATACGTGGTGTGAATCTAAGCAGAGACAATGTGGAGGTGCTGGGGAACATGGCCTGCTCTCTGCCAAGCTCCTACATAGAGAGCTCTGATCCTCTCATCTTGGAAAAACTCAAGGTCTGCAAGGACTTCTCTGATAGCCAAGTGGCTGCCATGGAGACGCTGCTGCTGTCGGGGAAAACCCCTTACGGGTACAGGAATTAGATGAACATGTATTTCAAGTGCTCTTTAAAGGTTGTACGTGTAGCATCTTAACACCAATAAATCATTACCACATTCATTTTGAGACATTAGTATAAACACTGTGCTTTATGGCACAAATTAGTACCCTTTTTTCAAAAAAATGGTTCCATCGTTCTAACTTCAACTTCAATTTCAACTTGATGTTATCTTACCTCGTCTGAATGCATATCGGCTCTTATCCTTTTTGCTTTTAAAAACAAATGCAGTGTCATCAGGGAGGGGGAGGTGGGGAAAGTAGCAACATCCTCTTTGTGACAGGAAGCAAAGCAATTAATGGGAAATGTGGTCTTTTTGTTTTTAGAAACACAAAAGGCTACAGGTAGCACCTTTAAACAGACCCATCACAACTGACTTAAACATCATTAAAGTTTGGTAAAGGTTTGGGTTGTGAGTTACTTTGCCATGATGTAACTCCAAATATTGGCGAGATTTCTTCAATAGTTGCTCCATTGATGAAAACTTGATAATCCAAAATAGGGTTTATTTCATGCATTGCATGGCGAAACAGGTCTCAAAGTCACACTTTTAGAACACAAACGAACGCAAACAAAGCGGATTCTGCCAACGTATAAAATGACAATTACATGTATATATATATTAGTATTTGGTGTGGACATTTGGACTAATCAGGTCGTTTCTTACACGGTAAGAAAGTAACGTACATGGTGATTCTGTCTTGGTTTTGTTATTTTATACATTGGCAGAATCTGCTTGTTTGTGCGACTTTGAGACGTGTTTCGCCATGCAGTGCAATCTACAGGAAGATAAATAAACCCTATCTTGGATAATCAAGTTTTCATCAACGGAGTAACTATTGAAGATATCTCGCCAATATTTGGAGTTACATCATGGCAAGGTAACTACACAACCCAAACCTCTACCAAACTTTAATGATGCTTTAAAGAGTAACTAAACCCTACACCACCTTTGTGAGTTTGCTGCATTCTAATGGTTAAGTGTGTTATTGCAATTACAGTCTGATATTGGCTGATCTTAGTTACATGTGATGTAGGTTACCTGGTTTTTCCAGCCAATAGCAACCAAGATCAGCTAATAGCAGATTGCAATTGCAATAGCATGCTTTTAACCAGTCGATGTCATTCCAACCTGAAATGTTGTCTTTGTGTTTGGTTTCCTATTAAGACACACAAACATTAAGAAAAATATTAAAAGGGTATGTTATCTTCTGTTTTCAGAAATACCAAATCCTGGGACCAGCAAACACTGAAAAACCTTGGGACCCTACCTTTGTACTTGAGTAGAAATTTCTGGGGCGTGTTCAAAACTGTATGTGTTTTTATTTTGCCTGTTTGTTTACATAGAATGGGAATCCTTTTTACCAGCACTGTGCAAACATTTTTGGAATATTTAAAGTTTTTCCACCATTACAGTATAACATATAATTGTTTGGTCTGATAATGTTAATTTACTATGATTGTAAACACAGTTTACAAACATAGGCACCACATATTTATTTCCTTTTTCCTTGTAATAGATGCAACATATTTTTTTCTTAGTGTTTAAAACCAAATGTCTGGTATGTTTTTGACAGGAGGAAAAGAGGAAGTTCCTCAAGTCCTTCATGACCCAGTTGAGGAGAATGAGGACAAAGAAAAGGAAGCTCAAGAGGCTGGTTAGACAGACCAACACCCTCAAGATAAAACGAGGAGCAGGTAAAAGACAAAGAAACAGAGAGACATGGAGTGTTTATTCTTACTTAGATAGGGTTGCTGTGACAGTAACAGACACCGATATCAGCTTGCTCTGAACTGAAGGAGAAGTTGTTTGCATAAAAGTGTTAATTATATTCAGTATTTTGTCGGTTTCGGGTGAACACTTTTTATCTCCAAAATATCAACTTTTCAGGAACTGAGAAAAACAGCCTTCTTTTTAACTTGACCACCATACATTTTTGAGTTTATCCAATGGGTTTTGAAAGGGCTTCATAAGCCCAAGGGTCATATAATTTTCTCAACCCATAGAGCATCGTGCAATCCTTCAATTTAAGTTAAAATATGAAAATCGCCAAAATTGGATTTACCAGGTTTTCACATGACAACAGCAATTTTATCATAATCCCATTGATTGGCTGCAGGTAAGACCAGAGCACAAAATTGAAACAAAATAGAACAAGCCAGACTACAATATGACACACATCCATACATAAGATAATATACAATAAGATATGATAAGATCCGATAAGATGTGATAAGATCTAATTTATTGATATCCAAGGTGAAATTGGATCATTACAGCAGCATAGAGATGAAGGTTGTAGAATAAAGAGTATAGAAGGTGTAAAGATATAAATTAAATACAATTAAAAATAGAGCATATCTATGATCCTAATAGAATGTTTCTCCACAATTGATTAAATAATATTTGCACTAAAATGGCTATTGCCAGGTTTACTGCAGATTTCAGATTTAGAAATGTACATGTGTCACAAATAACTGGTGTCCTCTGCAAAGAGCTTGACTGCTAGAACAGGACTTTACTGATAATCCATCCAGTAATTTTTGTTTCTCTTGTACATGGACAGTAACAAATATCAAGATCTGAATTACAAAAGGCATCAAAAAAGTTAGGCACTGGAGTGTACAGAAAATTCATTTTTGTATGCTGTGATTTGTTGATGGCAACCAATGAGGTGCTGAAACAATAAACAAACTACTACAACAATATTTTCTCCACAACAAGTCCAACTGTAGTGAAAACCAGACTTTACAATTGGCCTAATGCTTGTACCAGAGCATATTTTGATGAACTCTGAATAGAGGGGATGATCATAGTCTGAAAATATGTTTTGGTCTTTTCCACCAAACAGCTTGGAGAGCCTTCTCTGTGTAACCTCAGTGACCTTACCACAATAATAATAATAATACATTTTATTTGCATAGTGCTTTTCACAGTACTCAAAGACACTTTACATTAAAAGCACATAAGATTTAAAAAAAAGACAATATATGAAATTAAATTACAGTGGAAAGCTAAATGATGATAAATTAGGGTAAAAAGTTGCATTAAGATCTGGAGAGGCAGTGGGAGTCGATATTGTAGGCCTTGTTGGTTAGCATCAGCCGATCTGAGGTGGCGGGTATGAGGGGGCAAGATTATAAATAGCTTTGTATATGACAAGGAGGACCTTGAAATGGATTCGATGTTGTATTGGGAGCCAGTGAAGGTGTTGAAGGATGGGTGTAATGTGTTCTCTGGAGCGGGAGTGCGTGAGCAACCGAGCAGCTGAGTTCTGAACGTATTAAAGTTTTCAGCAGCTGAGGAGGAGAGGGTGGATCGAAGTCGAGCGATATTGCGCAAATGGAAAAAAGGACGTTTTGGTGATGTTGTTGATGTGTGATTTGAAGGAGAGGGTGGGATCCAGAGTGACGCTAAGGTTTTGGACCAGGGGGGAAACTGTGACTGTATGACCATCAATGTTGAGTCAGAAATCCTGGGCTGAGGGGTGGAGGGATTTGGGGGACATGATAATGATTTCTGATTTATTGCAGTTGAGTTTGAGGAAGTTGACGTTCGTCCAAGTTTGTATTTCAGTGAGGCGGTTCATGATGGTGGAGAGAATAGAAGGGGTGGTGGTTTTGGTGGAGATGTAGAGCTGGGTGTCATCGGCGTAGCAGTAAAACTGTAGTCTGTGGTGGCGGATGATGCAGTGGTGGTCCGTCAGGGCCTTCAAGGTATTCAATGAATACCCTGGTAGCTTAGAGAAGTCAATGCAATTTTAATAATAAAAATAGTTATGATGATTATAAAGTTTACAATCATCATAACTATTTTTATAACTATTACATTTTTCTATTTCTAGTTCTATTTCACTACATTTCTTGAACTGTTTGACTAAACTACGCCTCCCTCCTTTGGTGGTGGATGATGGTAATTATAGCAGTTACAGCGATCTCATTCAGCCCAGGGGATTCACTGAGCATAGTGAAGACCCTGGCTGTACCGTATAATGCAGAGTGACAATAAAGCCAACCAATCAAAATGGGTTATGTGGTGGGCGGGAATGCCACGGGGTATTCAACATGTTCATTTGAAGGTCCTGTGACGTTTCGTTAGCAAGGTGTGGTTAGGGTAGGAGAAGGGAAAGAGGAGCAGTGTGGGCAGGGTCCTGTAGGGGCGCTAGAGCCCAGGGACAGCCATCCCCCTACTCAGTGGGATACGAGGCAGCTGGGCAAGGGTAAAGGGGACGCACAGGTCCAATCGGAGCC
>OMOT01077920.1:0-27791 GCA_900312575.1 Acanthochaenus luetkenii
GATGTGAAGCTAGATGGATCCTCTGCAGCCATTAGAAATGCTAATGTTGCTAACCTGCAACAACGCAGCTGTGGTTCTACACCGACTATTGGGATGAAATTGGTCTCGTTCTTCTCGTCTGACTACGGGTAAGATGGCAAATAAGCTTATTTCCCAAAATGCACCCTGAGCTTCCCGTCTTGGAAAAGCACATTTATCGTAGTTTTTCCAAAGCATTTACGATTGCCCAATTGTATTCTATTGTAGCCCAGTGAGAGCCTGCAGGAAAACTGTAGAAAGCTCAATTCTGAACCGATCAGAGAAATTATGGTCTCTATCAGTGTCAGTTTCATGGTAGAAAGTCCACAAATAGGGTCTAAAGACTCTCAATCGTGTGTTCTACAACACACACCATTACTCCTCTGACAGGAATGCCACCTTTCACTGCCCATGAAAGTTAGAAAGGAAGCCCAGAGAGAGAGAGGAGGGTAGGCTGGGGGAAAGATGGCTCTAGTTGGGTTTAGTGAGTGGAGCTCTGGTTTTCTCCCCAGTAGGAGCAGCAGCAGACATCCTACTGGGCTATATACCATTTAGGCTAATAGCTTTTTCATATTGCTGCTGTTAGTTGAAAACCTTGGATTACTGTATCAAACCTTGTTTTTATTTAATCAGATAACAAAACCAGTCTTGCTCTCACTAACAAAACCAGTCTTGCTCTCACTCTTTCTCCCTGAAAAGTATTTAGTCCTTCTTATGTAATTGTTCTCTCTCTCTCTCTCTCTGCCTCTCCCCGTCCTTGTTGCTCTCATTCTCGTTTGTTCACACTTCGTCAGCTTTGCTCCACATAACTAGCGCAAATTTGATGTAGTTCAGCTGTTTTCCATATTGCCACTGTTAAGTAGTGAAAACATTGTATCTCCAAAAACAGCCTTATTTTCAGATTGAGCACCATGCAAATCTTACTGTAAATTACACTGTTAATTTTTGGTGGGCTTTACATGTCGTAGGATCATGCCTTTTTGTGTGTGACTTTTTTGTTTTTTGTTAAATGGTTTTCAGCAGTGTTACTGTGTGATGGAACATGCTGGTGTTGTTAGTCTAGTTTTAGCTCTTTTGTCTTTGCTGTCAGTCTTTGCACTTGTAAGTTACCGTATATATCTTGTGAAGAGTACTTCCGGTAGCTTCTATCTTCCTCTGAATTCTAGTTGGGGCCCACCAGGAAGTGCTTTAGTACAATGGTGTCATGCACGCACACACACACACATGCATACACGCAAGTGCAGCAATAGGAAACCTTATCTTAACAAGGCTGTCATTCCAGGTGGACTATTTGCTTTGTTTGGAGCCTTTTCAAGAGGCCCGGGTCTAGGGCCATCCATATTAGAGGCCCTCGTCGTACTTGAGATACCTCACAATGAACCCATGACTCAATACAATTTAACTGTACAGACAGAGAGAGAGACAGTAGGACTCAGCTCTTAATCCAATGACTCTTTCAGGATGTCTGACTGAACTCACGCATTACTCCTCCTGCACAAATATAAAATGGTGTAGAAATTGTATTTGGCAATTCTCATTTGCGATTGCTCAAACAAAGGTAATTAATTATGGAAAATAAATGAACAAAAATATTGCCCAGTCACTATCTGCATACTAGGTACCCTCACACTGGATATACTGTGGTTTCCTGCGCTTTATAAAAACACCATGTCTGTTGTTCACAGTGACTGAAGCAGGTTTCGGGGCAGACATTGGGATGGAGAAGTTCTTCAACATTAAGTGTCGAGCTTCAGGGCTGAGGCCCAATGTGGTTGTGCTGGTTGCTACGGTCCGAGCACTAAAGATGCATGGCGGAGGCCCAAATGTAAGTTAACAACACAGTACCAGCGCCTATGCCTTCTTTCGGATGAATACAACCGCACAATGGCAACTTCCCATTCTCCTTTCTCTTTCCTTTTCTGTCTGTCATGCTGGCCAGAGATATTCTAATGTAGTCTTGTGCTGTAGTCTTGTTTTTACCCACATATCCATCTGATGTAATAGAATTGACTCATTAATGGAATGGACATCTTCTACAAACCAAACTAGCATGTGACACTGTTGTGCATACCGTTACAGCTACATGAAAGAAACAGTGACGTGTTTTTGTGTGGTCATGAAAAGGGCTGTTCTGCTGTTGTCTCAGTAGAAGTTGATTAATTAGATAATTAATACACAGTCACTGAAAGTTGTCATTGTGTATATCCATCCTCAATACATATATACTGTATATACAGTACATGCACCCTACACATATTTATTGCAGGGTTGTCTGCAGTTTGGTTTTCAGTGCCTTGTTCAAAGGCACTTCCGCAGCAGATTTAATACCAGCCACCTTCCAGTTTCCACACAAAGTTGGTATACATCCAATATCTCAATTGGAATATTAAAAACATGAACAAGATGAAAACTGAATAAAATGACAACTTGAATATGATTTGATACGTAAATGTGAGATGATGTGTTTTCTTTGTGTGTTTTTAGGTTTCAGCAGGCGCACCTCTTCCCAGAGAGTACATAGATGAGGTATGAGACAGACAGACATGGTTAAACACACATGCACTCATGCATGCATGAGCATAAGGGGGCGGCAGTAGCTCAGGAGGTAGAGTTCCCGCCCAGCAACCGCAAGGTTGAAGGTTCGAGTCCAGCTCCTCCTGTGGAAAAAATCGTAGTGTCCTTGAGCAAGACACCTATCCCAATTGTGCCCGTTGAGCAGGTTGGCGCCTTGCATGGCAGCCTCCGCCAATAGTGTTTGAATGGGTGAATGTGAGGCTAATTGTAATGCGCTAAGACTGTGAAAAGCACGATATAAAAATACATTAAAATGCAGGGCATGTGCATTTGCACACGCACACACACAAACGTGCACTTGCACAACCATAGAAATTGTATTTTCATTTTCATTTTTACTTGTTACTCCTTTTATTATGCTGCTTGTTAAATAGATCAAAAGAATACGCCTGGAGTTCAAACATCACAATCTTTTTTGAGCTGAGAAGAGTCAGTGTGTTGTGGCTTCACTTCCAATCGGGTTATAATAATTGGCCGAGCCTTATTTATTACATTTAATCAGAAAGGTCAGGATGGTTTCAGTCATACTAGGGCCATTTAAAGTAATTGGCTTGTGCATGACTCCAATTATAAAACAACCATGTGCTCATCAACATGAAACTATATTTGTTTGAATGCCTGTGTGTGTGTGTTTTATTGACTGAACTGATGGCAGCCATACACAACCTTGACCATAGGTGGCGATACAGCACCCTATTGGGCCAGTGGGAGTTAAGACTAAGTGTAGCATAGTTAAAGGGCTTCATCGTGCGTAACCTCTTAGACCCTAACCTCTTACAGCCCTGCCCTTCTTTTAAAGATGTTAAAGATCAGGACAGGTCTGAGTAGCATGGGGAGATTTACACTTAGCTGTTGGAGCAATAAAGCTCTAGCCATATTGCCTGTTGCTCATCGTATTTTTTAACAGAGATTTATCCCTGAGGCCACTATGTACGTTAGGGGCCAGGAAAAGCTTTGGAATGGAGCCGTCATTTGACACATTTATATAGATTTGTGGGTGATGCGTAAAGGGAGTTTCTGATGGTACTGAAACTATCTGCCTCAGGCCTCCAGCTGTATTCACACTGGCCTCTAATTTCCACATGTATGCGTAAATACGCCTCCCACTAACATGGTTAGGAGCAGTTATTTGATAAATACAACATTTGCCATGTGGTTTCTGGTCATGTGGGCCTTAGTAGAGTGGAGGTGGGATTCTATTGGTGTGTGTGTGTGTGTGTGTGTGTGTGAGTGAGAGAGTTCATGCATGTGTATATGAGTGTGTGTCCGGGTGCACGTCCATATCTGGCTTGAATCACTGGTCTCACAGGCAGGCTCAGCTGAGTAAATAATTAAGCAGTGTAAGTTAATTGTGAGGCCTGTAACGAGAACCAGAAGTACTGGGGAGAACAGAGCCAGGGAAATTGATTTATGGGTCCTGTATGGCCTTACTGCTCTGATCCTGGGGCTCCACATACAGTGCAATATTGGATTACTGTGGTCAGCCATGGAGTAGCTACAGGATACAGTCTTACTATGCCTGGGATTATAGCCACAGATCTGCACAAAATATACAAGAAGAGAATTAGTAACAGATAGGATTATCAGAATACCACAGTCTATTGGTACAATACCAGACCATATATGATTACAAGTGGTAACAATATACCACACCAAAGAAAAAATAACTACTTGTTGAGCCAAGGTTTAGAGCAGTCCAAGGCATAACTACATACTCAAACATAGGGAGTTAGGAAATGTATATGACTTTACTTAGGCTACAGTTACATTTATCGTTTCACAACTTTCACTATCCAATCACACCAGGATGCATCAAGTGACAGATGGAGACAGAGCACAAAAAGTGTGGATGCACAGCGATCTGAGCAAGACACCTAACTCCAAATTGCTCCTGTTGAGCAGGTTGGCTAAAGCATTACGTTAAAAACAGTAGACAATACACTAAAACAGTACACAGATTCAAGTCCTATCTGGTAGTGCAGGGCAGGTTAAAAAGCGTATTTCTGGATGTTATGAAAAGTGGCAGAGTCAGAGAGTGGCAGGAGGCATATTCATGAATTCCACTGCCCTGGAGGGGAAGATGGATGGCCTCTATGATGGCCGTGTAAAACTGGACCATCCTTTGTGGCACACTGAACTTCTTCAACTGCCGCAGGAAGTACATCCTTTGCTGGGCCTTCTTAGTAAGGGAGCTGATGTTCTGCTCCCACTTGAGGCCTTTGAGGGGGGTGGTTGGGGCTGGGCTCCTCCTAAAGACCACTACCATCTCTACAGTCTTAAGGGCATTGAACTCCAGGTGGTCAGATGCTCAATCTCCCTTCTGTAGGCGGACTCATCCCCATCAGAGATTAACCCGATGAGGTTGACATATTAATAACTAGAGGTTCAGCTGTTCGTGTAGAGGGAAAAGAGCAGAGGGGAGAGCACACAGCCCTGCGGGGCTCCGGTGCTTATGGTTCGGTGTTTCCCCACAATGCAGATAAACAGGGCAAATAAGCATATAAGCAGTCTGCACGCTATAACAACATGACGAACTGACAAGGAGGAAAATCTGGCTTAAATAGACATGGACTGATGATATGATCAGACACAGCTGAGCTGAGCTCAGCAACGGGAACCAGCAGGAACTGGCAGGACCTGAAACGAGACACCCCCGACAAACACACACACACAAAAGACTAGGAAGGACAGGAAGAAGAGACAGAGGGAGAGACGGAGATAAGTACAAGGGGAAGGGGACTGGGAAGGAGAGAGAGATGATGCAGCAGCTGACACCGTGACAGGTTACTATCGTCCAATATCTCAAAAATCTAATTGAAATGCCAAATGTATCCAAGGGTGTTAGTTAGATTAAATCTCCTGACTTTAATGCAATTACAATATTCTACTCCTACTTCTTTCTTTGTCTGTCTCTCGCCCTACACGTGTGCACACACACATGCACAGTCCCCATCCAAGCTTTGTTATTATGGTTATTGGTTAATATCCTGTTTTGGTGGATAGCCTGCTGTTTTCCTTTTGCTGAGGTGATTTATGCTCTGTCTGAATCTCATAATGAATAACAACCATGACATTCATTCCTTTTTTTTGGCTGTGTTTCATTTCTGTCTCTCTCTCCTCTAGAACTTGAGTCTAGTGGCAGGTGGTTGCCATAGCAATCTCAGGAAGCAGATCCAGATAGCACACCTGTTTGGAGTACCAGTGGTGGTAGCTCTCAATGTCTTCAAGTAAGACACATGCACACACACACATACACAAACTTGAGTCACCAATTATTCAAGCATATGCATTTGCCTTAGTAATGGAACGGCTCATACATTTCTAAAGGACGCCATTTTACTTTCGTTTAAATACTTAATTTTGACGTCATGATGGCCATTAAGCACTGCTCACAACGGTCTTTTTGTTGACCCTTCAGGACAGACACCCAGGCAGAGATTGACCTGGTGTGTCAGATTGCCAAAGAGTGCGGGGCATCTGACGCCGTACCATGCCACCACTGGGCGCGGGGCGGGCGAGGCTCATTGGAGCTGGCCCAAGCTGTGAAGGAGGCTACAAGCAGACCCAGCAACTTCCGGTTCCTGTACAACCTAGAGGTGAGAGCAGAAAAATGTATTTAGAATATGAGACTCAGGGCGCTTTCCCACTTGTCTCGTTTAGTCCACTTGAATCGAACCCTGGTGCGTTTCCCCCCCATGTGCAGTTATTTTGGGCAGGTGAGAACACAGCAATCGTACTTGGGTGCGCACCAAACAAGCGGTATGGTCTCGGTATGCTTCCAAACGAACTCTGGTGTGGTATGTTTGTGGTGAGAATGTGGTCCGGCCTCGGTCCGACCCAACTGCAGAAAGCACTGCACATTTTTGGACTAGACGAGCTTCAACTAATTCGGACCAGAGCAAACGAATAGGTGTGAAAGGGAACCGAACCAGCTGAAAGACTAAACAATGTATCATTCTCGCAGCGGACTAGAAGCAGACTATCAGGTGTAGCTTTCCAGCCACCCAGAATTAGTCCCTAACAAAAAGTAACTTTTCAAAGGAAGACCAGAAATTGTTCATTAATTAATTCCAAATTGTAACACAAATTATGCCTGCAATGACACATTAAGATATATACAATTTAACTTATCACAAAGAGGATGATGGCAGCAAAGTTAACATTACACTCATGTAGGCTAATGTCACTGTTACATGTAGCCTATTCATCATTATTCCCCAGTAACCATTATACACTGTTACCATGGAGTGATGAGGCGTATCTCAGCATGGCTAAATGTGCTGTACTGCTGATTTTACCAATTAGATTGCTTGGACTGAACTGCTTGTACCATGAATGATTCAAGGGGTCCCCCTTGAATCATTCATGGTACAAGCAGTGTTGTCCAGAACTGCAGGGGCCCTGTAACATGCCAGGGATTATAGATTGTTATTGTCAGTTTTAACTAATATTATTATATTGTACATTTGTCACATTTACATCATAAAATCCAACCGAAGAGACAAATAAAAATAAAATGTTTCCTCAAAATATCCATTACCTGCACTCAACCACCACACTTCCCTCACCTAACATAGATGATAGATCAGTCCAATGCTGGCTGCCCGGAACATTCAAGGTGAACTTTTGTCAGGGGGCCCAAGATTCCTGGCGGCGCCCCTGCATGACAAGATTAAGCAGCATGCTTGTTTGTCTCAAGTAACTTCTGGGTTAGTATTAGTATCATGTAGCACTAGCCTGTGATCTTAATTGCTTGGGCCTTGTTGACAGTTAACAGACACTGTAATGCACAGGGTGTTGTCAGAATGCTGTGGTCAGGAGGCCAAGCCACTCGTCTAGTAGGAGATCCACTTGAGATAGAAACAGAGCACTCTCACTGTTCTCACTGCCTCAACTGTTATGCAACTACGAAACATTCAGAAGTACTGATAACTTGAGTCGTTAACATGTGATACATTCATACAGCTATTGTAATACCTGGGTACATTGTGGTGTTCCAAGCACATTCCGTGGAAGACACCCTGCAACCAAAAACTATCAGATTTCCTAAAAGAAACAACTTCTTGTAATTATATGCAGGTTCTTATTTTAATGGTATATTGTGATGTACTGTACCGTGTGGTTGTAGGCACCTCCACCCAGTTCCTCTGTATGAGCCAGAGTCCTATAAATAAGGTCTGAGGTATGTAGCGGTACAAGACCAACTGGCACTTTCCTGATGACATCCAGCAATATTTGTTTCACTACTTTGCACACTGGACACACACCTGCATTCACACACACTTTTGTCACACAATTTTTGTCCTTAAATGCTCTGTGAAGTACAGTACTTTCTCATAAATCACTTTAGTTAAAAGCGCTTTATGAATTTGACTTGACACACTGGAGACTGATCACTGGTTTAATCAGAGACCATATTTAAGAGAAGTTTTACTTTGGCTTCAGATCAAATTGTCATGGGCACTTTGATAATGATTGTAGGTCATTATCACTATTCTGAGAGGCTTAAATCGGCTCTCTTCTAAATGAAACAAGTCTGAAGCTGCTTGATAATTGATTGTATTTGTACAGAGCTTTTCTAAGTGTTCAAAGCACCATACACCTTGTGATAGTAGCTCATCTCAGCCTAAACACAGGTCCATTAGCTGTTACCAAATCGGCAGCAACAAAATAAAACTAAGCTTGGAGAATTTGCTGGATGTCTAGATATTGTGTCTGTGAATTAGCCAATAACTGACCAAAGCTTGAGATGTGCATGTAGTCTACAAGAGGCCTTGTGTGCACTGGAGACCTCTTTTTTTTAATTCAGCTACAGCAGCAGTGCTTAACATTTAAAGAGTTGCACACTTTTCTTAAACGTTCAAATATTTTCAACTTGTAGCACCTTGTGGCCTGGGAGCCTATATTATGCCAAGTTCTCAGCACCATCAGGAACATGCAACAGTGTGTCCTTTCCTTGGTAAACAATGGGGAAAAGAAGCCAGAAGAGGTTCCTAGTGGACACGTAGCCTTAGCTTGTTTCCAATATAACTCTCCTCTCTGAGAGAAGTCAGTGGTGACTAATGGGCGGGACTCCATTATTATAACTCAGCTTGTTTGCTGAACTGAGGTTTAGCTCTTAAACTCCAAAAGGTATATAATCTGGTCAGAACTGGTCACAAGCTACATCATTATAGTAATGATTGACGTCAATTAAATTAACATTAGCATGGGTCACCGTGTAATAGAAGGAAATATCACACAATGATTAGTTTAGTCTAAGGGGGTGTAGAAGAGGAAGTGCAGGTTGTTAACTATGTTAGTGGTAGAGATCCTTGACCGGGGAAGTTTTAGTATGTTATTGGTAAAGGATTGACAACAAGGACCGTTGGTGGCTGAATGAGTGGACCTCGGTTTGGATGAGGAGAAAGGCATTTCTCTCTTGTGTTGTTATGGGACCACATCCCAGCCTTGGATACCATGTAGACATAAGGCGACCTGGTCCTCCCGTACCAGCTTAGACTATAGTAGAAAATATCTCATCTGCTTTGATCCATGCATTGCCCAGCAGATTTTTCCAAATGAGGTTGTTCCGAAACATTCAGTCAGCACTTTAGAATAGTCTCCTTTCTAATTTTGACTAGAAATGTTGATTCATTGATTGATTGAATGTCCCTTAATATATCGCATTACAGTTATTCAACAAATAGACTGAAGAGAGTTTTCCAAGTAGTATGTTTGTTTTGCCTTTTCCAAATACAGGAGCTTGGAAAAGCATAATAATGGATTTCCATTAAATATGGTAGACAGATAGTCCTTGGGCCAAGGAACAATTGATTCGATTTTAGTGTGATGTGGGATTTCTTCCATAATTCGTTTTTTTGTAGCCATAACTATGAAGTTAACACTAATAGTAATAATAATCAATTTTATTTGTATAGCACTTTTCAAGATACTCAGAGACTCTACATGAAATAGTATGACCATAAATAAAAACTGTACAAATACATAGCAAGTAAAAAACTACTAAAACCAACTATGTAAAACTTCATAAAAATAAATGAAAAATGACATGGCACAAACAGAAGTGGTCAGTAACAAAGTAGCAGCCAGTTAAACAGAAGGGAAAAATACTAACATGGGGCAGGAGGAAGAAAGAGTCAGATATTAAAAGCAATTTTGAACGTTTGTACTCTCCCAGTGCCTTCTAGTTTTTTAAACATTTATTGTATTTTAATGTTACTGGTCTGTAGACTAATAAACAAAAAAATGTAGACTCTAGTAACGTGAAGGTAGATGTGCCTTGATTTCCGTATTCATCACCTCAATTGCACTTCTTGCAGGAGGCCACATATCCTGGCATGGTATCCAATGCCTGGATGTGGTCCCAAGAGAGAAATGCTTTTCTCTTCATTTAAACTCCGGGGTTGGAATCAGTCAAGTGGGCTGCTCGCAACTTACACACCACTGCGCAAAGCTCACGTCAGACTCTGAGTCTGGCTCTAAAAGTTGACTAAAAGAAAGGAGACACACATTGAAGGACCTGAGCCTCCTCTGGAAGAACAGCCTGTTCTGTCCTTTCCTATAGAGGGCCTCAGTGTCTGACCAGTCCAGTTTATTGTTGATCTGCAATCCTAGGAACCTATAAGAGCGCACCATCTCTACCTCCACCCCCTGGATGGTGACAGGGGTTGGGGGCTTCCTGCTCCTTTGAAAGTCCACCACCAGCTCCTTGGTCTTCTCAGTGTTGAGCTGGAGGTGGTTGTTGTCGCACCATCCTACAAAGTTCTCTACCAGGAATCTGTATTCCTCCTCATTGTCCTCCGTAATACAGCTGACAATGGAGGAGTCAGAACTTCTACAGGTGGCACGTTTAATATATAATATATATTTCATGCAATTATGTTTTGAGTTTATCGCTATATTAACTAACGTTGGCCAGTTTTCATTACCATCATTGGAGGTCAAAAGAGTTTAACGTATACAGCATGGGTTTTAAATACCATTGCTCAGGCGTTGCCGCGTTTAAATACTTCAATCAGTATAGGGTACTTCCTGTCCGGGGGTTATTCTGTGTTTTGGAACTAAGCGTGTGTGGAGGGAAAAAAAACATCAGCTGGTTTGTGTTAGTGTTTTGGCCAATGTGAATGTCCTTAAAACTTTAATGCCGTTAAGTCGTATGGTCGTAAATCACTCTGCCTGGCCAAAGTAGTCAAAGGAGCCACCTGAATTAGATTGTTCTGCCTAATCAGTCAGTTATAGTTAAAGCTGAACTGATTATATTTGTTTATGAATCCCAAGCTCTACATTTATTAGTTTAGTCTTACAGATTTGAGAGAGAGAAACCTTAAGTGTTAGAGTTTTAAGACATGATTCATGAGGCACACAGCATCTTAGAGTCAAACATCTTGGAGATCTTGCAGTCTTTGTTGAACTCTTCTTAACCCTGATGTCAGAAGAATGTGCGTTTGTTCACTAAATCTTACTTTCCCCATTTTCCTCTTTGAATGGTGTGTCTGATGCACTGTGCCTTCCCCGTAGATGCCCATAGAGGAGAAGATCAGGACGATAGCCCAGAATGTGTATGGGGCTGATGAGATCGAGCTGTCCCCAGAGGCCAAGGCCAAGATCGATTACTACAACCAACAGGTGAGACCACTGCTACTGCAATAACGGCTCAAAGCAGTCACTCAAAGGGGTCATGCAGATGATCTCTTTCTCTCTTTCTTGTTCTCTCTCTGGCTTTCATTCTCACACACACACACACACACATCAACCATTGTGTGTGCTCTTGTGTTCTTATACCCAGGGCTATAGTACACTGCCCATCTGCATGGCCAAGACCCACCTGTCCCTGTCCCACATGCCTGACAAGAAGGGTGCACCCACCGGATTCATTTTGCCAATTAGGGATGTTCGTGCTAGCATCGGGGCCGGCTTCATCTACCCTCTCGTGGGCACGGTAAGTGGTCTGCAACAGTTCAGGCGCAGCAGGAGTCTCTGTACCTTCATGGCTCACAGTCACAGAGCTGACTTTTTGAATGTGAATGGATCCACCGAGCTGCACAAATGTGATAGTGAAAGTGGACATCTTGTAGCCTATTTCTAAATGGTTTGTGCCATTATTGTCTGTTAAATACGTACAGTATATGGCAAAATGGAGGCTATTGGCTACAGTGGAGTATTGCATCCAAGTATACATCCATGTGCACATGAGCCGCCTGTCTCATCTCGCCTTCATTTTGAGCTGTAGATGTGAGGGCTGTATACATGAGGATATGCCACAAGAGTTCATGGAATAACCGCACATAAACTCTGAATTGAGCGGTAGACCCCAAACTATAATCTATCTTCTACAAACTTGTTTTTGCTGTGTGCAGTAATGCCAACTTTGTTTGTTTTCCTTTATCTACTTTACTCTCTTTCCCTTCTTTGCTTCATCTCCTTTAATACAACTACAATCCATTTTCTTCTGGCACCCTGTCTTCCTAAAACCATCCATTTAATCACCTCTGGAATGGTGTGTGTGTGTGTGTTGGGCGGGGCGAGGGGTGCTTTACACACATATACCGGTATGTGATTGTGTGTGTATTTCTGCCACTTGATGAATGCTTAATCATGCTTATTGTACTATACACTGAATCTTATCTTTCAACCATGAACCCTTTACCTAATTAACATAATACCCAGCTTGAACACCAGTATCCCCAGCTGGACAAAAGGAAAATTCAGCTACACTTAGTGAACTTAGTGAATTGTATTTAATTTTCAAGCCGTTTGGTACGTTTTCTTAATTAATTGTTCATTAATTATAGCTGATCTTTTCCCGTTTTCTGTATAGTTGACTTCTTAATTCAAGCACCCTGGGAGAGCTGTGATGTTGCCACAGACTTTGTTTCCATCTCTCCTGGCCCTGACAGCTTTATATACCCACATAGGCTCATCAGGCCTTACAGGTGCTGTGCCCATCTGACCCCTGCCTTCCCTGATAACCATAACACTGGGCTGGTTAGAGCTGGGCTGGGCTGGATGGAGCCACTTGGCTGATGATGGGCTGGGCAGGAAGGAAGTGGCTTCCTGAGAGCTTTTGACTCCTGCCGTTTCACCAGTGTGCCCCGAGGGCTAGACTTTGATAGGCAGAGGTAGAGGTGTCAAACCCCGGGCATGCTGGGAAGGGATGGTGTTTGCTCGGCGTGGCGTCTCTCGAGTCTCCCACCCCAGCCTTTGATCTGACATGGCCCACGGAGCCATTGGCACGTTGACGACCCCTGAACTTCGACTCCTGACCCAAGGGGAATTTCCTGGCAATTCTTTGAACTCGCTTTAGCTTAGCCTCCGTCTTCCCGTCTGGTTCATAGATTTGATTTTTTTACTTAAAGGACTGAGCATTTAACTGTTTTCCGCCTTCTACTCTCAGATGAACCTGAAGCACCAGTTCTATTTATATTGATTTGGTTTTACATGATGAAATACAAGGATTTTCAACCTTCATTCAAAGTCCCAACATTTTTGTTTTGTTTGTTTTGTTTGTCTTTCTGACCATGTCGACCATTGTTATATTTTGCCATTTTTATGCAACCATGACCTGAGGGTCACCCTGACTCTCAAGAGCAAGAGGAAGAGGAAGAGATCTGACCAACACAAATCCTGAGGCGGTGAAGAGGTGGGCGTGAGAGGAGGAGGAGTAGCTCGGTGAGGGGGGTTAAGGGTCTTTGCAGGGTGAGGAATCAGGAAGGGGCTGATGTCATTCTCCAGATATGTGAGGGAGGGGTCACAGGCAGAACAATAGGCCTCTGTAGAATTCATATCCCGTTAGAGCTGCCTCCACCGCACCATTAAACCCAGAATAGTTCCGATTTATAGAACCTCTCCCCTTGGCTGGATATTCCACAAGATCACAAGTGGTAAATGTTTCACCAGTTGTAGATTGGTAAAGGTGCTGTCACTGTGGTTGCAGCTAAAGCTTGATTTATGCTTCTGTGAAGCTATACGTAAACGTATATGCGGAGCTACGCAGAGAGTGGTTGTATGGGTAATTGTAGGTTGCAGAGGAGCCTATGTGCATACCTCCCAAATCTCAACAATGCCTTGTACGATCCTGAGCGTAAAACAAGTTGATTGGTGGAATTGTCCAACTTTCTGTCGGGAGGCGGTTTCGAAATGGAAGAGGTTGCTGATGAGGTTCGAAAACATAAACATGTGTATGATCCCTCCAACTGGCATTACAAAAAAGGTCATGGCAAGTTCCCCCTCATCTTGCCTGGATATGTCACAGGCCACCTCCTTTTTCTTCTTCCATGAGTTTCAGCGTACATTTCAGCATAGTATTGCCACGACTGACGACTTCACACAGAGCGAATGCAACTAAATTCCTCTTCACCGCATTCAATATCGTTTCCCGTCTTGTCCTTGTCCTGACTATTTCTGTTGAGAAATGCGACAATACCATTTATTTACGTTTGTTTGTTTACGCTTTCACTGGGGGTGAAAACTGATTTCTTCTATGTTTTCTGTACATTGTGTTGTGCGATATTTCTCGCTGCAAATTCAGTGACATCAAGTAGTCTTTATAATTCTTTGATCTTTCCCTATGCACAGTTACATTTTTGGAGAGGTGCATGTAAGCTACGACGCAGAAGTATAAATTACCCTTAATGGTCTGATGTTTACAACATGCTACTGCGAAGTTAAAAGTGTTATCTTAGGGAAGCATGCTCTCATTCAGGTCAGAGTTCAAGCCTGACCAACTCTCCTTAGATCTGTCAGTCAATCCAACTCCACAACTCCACCCAGTGAGTAATTCTCCATGGATTCTTCACAATCATCTCATGACTAAGAACTCAACTTATTTAAATCAGCATACAGCCCTACCTCATCACAGTGTACAGCACTTGAGAAAATAATTTTCTACTAATAATATCTGTTCTTTATTGAGCATTATTTATTTAATACAAGGGAGTAGAATGTATTATTGTTACAATTTAACTTAAACTATGAATCTTCACACCTTAGCTGTGAATGTTCACACAACTGCTGCTGTAACACCTGAATTTCCCCTAGGGGATCAATAAAGTGCATCTAATCTAAACTCCCTCAATCCTCTTCTAATATTCAGAAATAACTAATTACGTCATCGCCACAAATGCACCATGGAATTGTGCAGACTTTGTCCTTTTAGGCCATTCAAGGACTTAAAATACCAATACCAAAGTTGTTTGTTGATCCAAACTCTTCTCCAGAATGGCAGTGTGTGTGTGTGTGGGGTGGGGTGGGGGGTGTCAATGGTGATAGAAATCCAGCTACATTGTCTCCTCCAGGGTTTTCCCTGACAATGGCGCTTTGTGTTTGGGAATAATGAAGGGATTTTTTTTTGGCAGATTGTAGTTTCCATCTTTAGCCACAGACTGTGTTCTGTGAGTGTCGACATGTTCTCAGGCTGGAGAGGAGGACCAGCAGAACAGAACATCTAGTGTTGCTTTCGAAACATTCAAGACACTCTATTTGTCTGCGTCATTTGACACTCATTTTGAGCGCAATTTTTCAGGTGACATTGTTTTGTTTTTCTGTACTCCCTTATTGTTTTACAGTTGTTGCTACAACTGGCAGTGAGCGGGAACCGTTTTAAATATTTTTACTTCAAGACCCAGATATCATGTAACGTGTTATCAGTAAACTGCACACAGCATGCTGATATTTACCAACCAGGCCGGTCTGTGATCGCCAAAGGATACCAAAGGTACGAGGGTGGAAAATTGCACTTAAATCACTGTTCCATCACTGATGCTCTATCGTCATTGTTCTTAATGCATTCCATTAGAGGAGCCCTGCAATGATAATTGCCTCAGTCATCTTTGGCTAATGCCTTGGCTAGACCTGGTAAAAAATATTCTCTGTCATTTAGCAGCAGTCTCTGTTAACATCATCCCAGCTAGTAACTGGAGTGAGCAGTTAACATCCGGCCTGTCCGGTAATCTTTGTAAGCAGGTCTCCTTTTACTCTTTTACTGGCAGAACTGTTTCATCAGACAGGAAATCGGCTGGTCACTTCCTCCTGTCTCATGAATGCTCATTTTCACTAATAGACCCATAAAACTGCCTTTGGGTCAGAGGGAGGGAGGCATGCAAAGAATCCCTCCCTTTTTTACGAGCGGGATAGTTCAGTTCTCAGCATGGATGGGATGATCTGGCCAGGTGTTGAGAGAGAAAAAAGGCTTTATGAGTCAGAGTTATCTTTGATCAGTTCTACTGTACAAAATATTGCCTTACCTTCATCTGTAGTAGAGCAGACGTTTGTTTGTTTACTTAAGAGATTTGGAATATAAATCTAATACATTTGTTTTGCCATTGGTTACATTGTTCATACCATATAATGTTTTTTTCTGTAAGCAGGAGGGATTAAGGCAGAGGTTTGCCATTCGTATTTGTTTTGTTCATCAAGCCCCACAAGCTATTCAGAGAATCCAGCCCATCTGAGAGAGCCCGTCCCTCGGTCTCGTTGACCGTACATAATGAGTCTCCATTCACATGTTCTCCCCTGTTCATGTCCCAAATTTAATTAAGGAGAATTCCTCCAGTCACTTAATTTTTTACATTGGAATCTACCCCAATGTACTCCCACACACACACACACACGTTCAGCTACTTATTGGCCAAATCCAAGTTCCGTTTTTGAGAGCCAGTGTTTTCTCAGAATGTTTTCAACTACAGATCAGTATATCTATCCATCAGTACGGTAGACAATATTGCCACAATGCCTCTATACGCGACCTCTCAACCCTGTCTCTTGTTATCTATATTTTGAAGAGAATGAGAACAAAGTAACCATTGACTATGGCTAATGTCATCACTGCTAAAGTTCACAGCACATTGATCATTCTGACTTCTATAATGGTATATGTCTGCCATGGAGTTAAATGAGTCTAGATTATAGTCATTTAACACACAGGGGTTGATCTTATTCTGTGTAATTGACTTGAGTTTTAAAGTTTTAGTGGGTTCAATTTCATGGTCCACTGTTAGCTTCTGCTGTAGAACAGCTGTGTTGTGGTGAAGGCCTTAATATCAGGTTTGAGATATTATCTAGGCTATAATCTTACCTCATTATTTGCTACTGTATTCAGTGACGTTTCTATTGTATTTTATGAGACTCCTAAGAAGCAAATGTGGACACGGAATATAAAGCTACTGTTACTATTGGTTTTTCATTTAGGCCCTATCATTATGATTCGCTTACTGAGAAAGGCTTCCTCTTTTGTCATCCACTTCGTCTGTCCAAACAAAAAAGATTTTTTCTGTTTGTCTCTTGATTTGGACATAATAATCTTAAATTACTTAAGATGTTGGCTAGTTTACTACAATATGACAGCACTGCTTCTTCACGCTTGTAAACAAATATGGCTTAAACACGTGTGGTGGAAATGGCCTAACCATGTCAGGTGGCCTCAGGTTTACTGCGCATGCCTATTAAAGGAATGTAAGCGTTTTTGGCATTTTGGTGTGATGTACTATGTATATGATGCATGCAATGTACTCGTATGGGGGCGGCAGTAGCTCAGGAGGTAGAGCTCCCGCCCCGCAACTGCAAGGTCAGCGGTTTCGAGTCCAGCTCCTCCCGGGAAAAAATCTGCCGTAGTGTCCTTGAGCAAGACACCTAACCCCAAATTGCTCCCGTTGAGCAGGTTGGTACCTTGCATGGCTGCCTCCGCCAACGGTATGACATGTAGGTCGCTTTGGATAAAAAGCGTCTGCTAAATGCCGTAATGTAATGAACAACTTTTTGAAAACGCTAGTGTGGATGGGAAACAGTTTGACAACAGATTTTTTACATTTATCCGGATTAATGTGGACTTGGCTTAGTTTAAGAGTGTAAAACCTCACTGATTTGAGTGGGAAACTGCATCTATCTAAGCTCTGTGATTCTGGTCTTGGTACGTGACGGCTGAACCTGAGCCCCCACTTTTCCTTTGCAGTGCTGATCAGTCCACCCTACAAAGTACTCTTTCAACAGAATGCTAATGAAAGGCACATGGCTCTCAGACAAACAAGTGATTTAATTGGCCTCTCCTAATGGTCATTCTGAGCATCAGTAAAGGCTTGTGTTCAGTCAGCTCCTCTTTTCAATACCCTTCCTCTTTAGTGAAGTCTCTTAGTAGTTTTGGCTACTTTCATTTATCAAAATCACATTAAGGAAAATTCCACTCTCGGATAGTATATTATCATCAATTTGTGATGTTCAATGCATTCCAGGAGTTATTTTGTGATGAAGTCTAATAATTTACTTTTTTTCCCTCAGCCTCTCTTGTCTCTTGTGTTAAAAGTATTTTAGGGTGGATTTTGTTCTTCTTTAAATCAACTTGGGCAGACTTGTTATCCCTGCGTGTGCCCCCGCCCCACCTACCTAATAAAGCACTTACCATCTCCTTTCATTGTTTTTTCTCTCAGATGAGCACCATGCCTGGCCTGCCCACCCGACCCTGTTTCTATGACATCGACCTTGACCCTGTCACCGAGGAGATCACTGGGCTCTTCTGAGCACACTCTGACTGAGGATATCCTGATAGGTATTGTCCTATACACTCCAACAATCTGTCTGCTTCTTCATCATTTTTCTGAGCCGTTATCTCCCCAAAGGGAAGGGAGACAATGACTGTTACATGAAATACTCTACAGTTTCAGTAAGATGAAGGAGCATCCATTATACTAGTAGTCCAGGCCCTTCCCACATAGCAGTAATGAATCCTAGTAAACATCCAGATTACTGGAGCATTACCTTTATGCTATGTTTGCACATCTGTGTGATACGCCAAAGGAAACCTCTTGTAGCCCGATCATGCTGTATGCATTTTGACCTCTCCTTACGATGTTTCAACCATTTTTAACTTTACTTGAATGTTGTGGCAGAAATCTAATTTACTTTTATGTTTGAGAAGAAACATTTCATGTTACTTGAGAATATCTTATAATGGTGCTACATTTTTTTTATACATGTCTTAACACGCTTTTTAATTCTGGCACAGCTCATGTATTTATGAACCAAATTCCTGTCGTACGCACAAATAGCCATTGTGGTGTTTATTTAACCTCTGGTGTCTGAACCCACTGGATCCTGCTGACTGTAGAAGATGCTGCACTGCCTAAGTGAAACTTTGTGGAGTTAAACTGTCTGCTGCTGCTCCGCAGAGCTTCGGTTACACTCCTCATTTCCAAGCCATTTCTGAGATCTGGTCCTAAATATCAGATCTTACGAGATCACCTAGCTGTGCATCCACATTGGCCTGAAAATGCACGTTATTGGTATCCTGTGGTTGTATTTAAATGTGCATACAAGTAACTCTTTACGTTGCTCACATCCAGGTTGTGGCTGGTTTGCATCAACTATAACATTTCCATCACAATTGGCCACTTCCAAAACTGGTTTTGAAGATCCGATAGCAATGTGAGTAAAATCTCATTTCTGTGCATCCAGACCTATCACTTGATGGGGCATAGTATGATTGGATGACAAAAACCGCATTGAAATGTAACTGCAGCCATGGTTTAAGTAAATCTTTTTCTAGTTTCTAAATCTAATTCAAAGACTAAATGGAACATTCTGATACAACTGCAACCAGGATGTATAACTAAAACAAATGCACATTTGCTCTGAAAACATGTTTTAATGACACTTTTGCCGATTCTAATACATTTGTATATTATGCATTTAGTTTCTATGGGGTCAAAATCTGTGCCTTTAAATAAACATTTTTATTTACTCCAAAACTTAAGTGTGTGTCTGTGTTTTCACACCTAGCAGATGACTGGTGCCTCAGTCCATCTGTTTGGACACACACACTTCTTCCTGTTGTCTCAGGCGTCTCCGGGAGATGCCAAAACAACACAAACTCTCTCTCTCTCTCTCTCTCGCTCTCTCTCTCTCTCTCTCTCTCTCTCTCATACACATACATACATTTCATCATCATCTTCCCCTGTTTTTATATCCAAGTTCAGCTTTTGTTTCTTAGGAGGAGGTCCCTGTGGAGGAAGCTGGCCTGAATACCAAGGCATCCCACCCCCCGGCAGCACCCCAGGGTGTCAGCATCTGTCATTATGGGATGTTTGGGTTGCTACATGGTGTGCACATGTGTGTACCTGTCATAGCTGGCATTCCACACCTGTTATTCTCTGTGTTCACCAGGCAGGAGCTGGCTCTGTAACTACTGTCAGGGCTGTAGGAATGCACTCATACATACAGTAGTGCTCTAATTGTAGATTGTGTGTGTGTGTGTGACTGAACCCCCTTGTTTTGAGCTGATGACAGATTTGAGGAGGTGTAGGCTATGTAATGCACTGAAACATCCCTACTTTGTCAAGGTGTAGTTGTTTATGCAGAGTTTCTGACCTGACCTGCAGAAGCTCCTCATCTATTAGTGCTCAAATTGCATAGATTTAATTTCAGTTCCAAGGACAGATCCCCTAGTATGTGTAACTGCGTGAATGTAAAAGAGCTGCTAGAAAATAGCATGCATGCTCAGGTGAATATTCAATGACTGATTAAGCTGAATTTAGAGGAATTGGCCCCAAATATGTCCCATGCTATGTCTGGCCAAGAAGCCATTTGGTCCTGATAACCATTTGTTTATTACATTTATACATCACAGTATGTTTGCGTTATGTTACAGATTACAGTTTATTTGAAAAGTGTCATTCCACAGTGCTTTGTATTTATTGTTTGGGAAAAAATATCTTCATTGCTCAGTATTTCAAAAACACAAATTACATCCAATCAAAATTACCGTTCTGTAAGTAAAGGTCTTGTGATAGCTGTTGGCATCAGTACAAAATCCATTGTACGTTTTACATTTGTGCCAACATCATCAAATTGATATTGAACTATTTATATAGCACCTTTTCAAAACAAAGTTTACAAAGTGCTTTACTAAATAAAATAAGCAGTACACAAAACAGAGACTATAAGACAATAAAGGCAATAAAAGGAAATAAGTGCAATAGAACAGAGAGAAATGGTAAAAAATAATCACATAAAAATGAGTTTTAAGGAGAGACTTGAAAGAAGAAACAGACTTAGCCAGCCTAATCTCTTCCGGTAGGTCGTTCCAAAGTCTAGGGGCCCTAATGACAAAGGCTCGATCCCCTTTGTTCTTTAATCTGGATGTTGGAACAACCAGGAAAGCAGCATTGGAGGACCTCAGTGAACGAGCCGGGCGGCACATAGGGAGTTAAAAGGTCTGAAATATAACTGGGGGACAAACCCATCCGGGCTTTAAAAGTGATCAGTAAAATGGTTCATGTCATATTCTTGTTTTGGCGCAAAACTCAACTCATTCGCAGCTCATGACAGAATACCCAGACGACGGCCCCCTGCTGTGCCTGGGCGAGCCCTCACCCAGTGCCCACGCCAGACACCCAACCCTCAGGGCCGGCCACATTCTTCAACTCCCCCTGTCTCAGTCTGAAACATACCAGAGTCCCCTCCATTTCACTGTTGTATTTTAGAACATATGCAAGTATCAGCGTGAAGTCCAGTGTAAATATCTCGCAAAGTTCCCATATAGATACACACGGGCCATCTGGGTATTTGCGGAATGCAGCTAACTCTCTAGTGATGCCACCAGTCTCTCTTTATGCCTAATGGTGATTCTTACAATTTTACAGTCTGTTGACAGCAAAGACAGCCAAATCACATAGCGAGAGATGTTTAGATTTGATAAATACGTATAGTTTGGATGGGAATCTACAAGCAGTACCCTATTAACGTGTCTTGTCACGTTTGTTTGTGCCCTCAGTAGGTGTTTTCTCTATGCCAATATGTTGCGTTAGTATCTAGAGCAGAAAGCATCACCATGGAACAGAGAAACTGCTTTTTTCTTTTCTTTCTTTTCACCACTTTGTACCATCCACGCCCAGGCCAGGCCGGCCCAGTGTCCAATGAACCTCACACTCCTGCTCCAAACCAGTCTAGCTCACAAACACACACACGTGATTTGCTGTCCCCTCGCCAATCCTAATGAAAGGAACGCTTTACCCTAAATCAAACCAGTTATATTTGGATTAAAATAGCATATTGCATCCCATAAAGATAATTTCATCTGTGGATTCTTCAAGATTTTGAGGTTTTGATCCAAGTCAGGTCAATAGCTCCAGTAACTCCAATTCCCAAGATGCACCGCTCCCCCTGCCCCCCTCCCTTTGGAAAGGGATAGATTTGTGTTGAGAGGCTAAAGTTAGCCTAGGTCAAACTAGCTAGCGTTAACATTACTTACTTCTCTGAAAGTTGCCCCCCCGGTCCCTGTGGTTCTTCCAATTAGGCTTCAGCAACAGGAAAAACATTTGTGTCCATAAAAGCGTTGAGGCTGTGGTGCTGTGATGCAGGAGTCCGGACCAGCCAACACTTCTGCTAATAGCCACTGGTCCCCCATTCCTGGCAGCAAATGCCTCTCATCTCCTGGCATTTCCCGCAAGTGCACCACCTAATGTTCCCAGCCCGCGGCGACGGGGGTGGCATCGCCTCTAACTCTCTCTCTCTCTATCTCTCTCTCTCCCTCTTCTCTTGCTCTCCGTCTCCCCATCTACTATGCATCTATGCATTTGTGAACATTAGTGAGACCTGTGAATGTAGGTATGTATATATAGGTGTGTGTGTGTGTGTGTGAGTGACCTTCCTGTGTGCCTTTAATGTATCCTTAAGTGATCTCCCCCTTGCTTGATGATTTCATCGAGCCACGACATGTCCGGTAAGGCTTTCACTTTAATGAGAGTCCCCATCCCTCCTCCCCCGCCTCCATGTTGAAGGTCGTTCACTAACAGACCTGAGGTTTTCTGTCCAGCTTCATTGTATCTGTCAGACTGCAAATATAATGTTATAATGAAAACAGTTTACAGTTCAGGTACACACGTTCACCCCAGGGAGCTGTCCAGTTTAACCACAGTCTTCTGCTGTTGGCCACTGCAACCTCACTGGGGCAGCTGGGGGTTAAATTAGACTATTTAGAGTTAAAGCCCATTTACTTCTGTCTGTGTCTAGTTTACATTTCCCTCAATCAATTTGAAATGCATGCTGTATATAATTAGATTTTTTTTTAAACAAGTACCTGTTTTCATCCTTTTTAAATACAGACTTTACTGTGTCAAACCTAGTTTGATGTTAACAAAGACACCCCAAATAAAAAAACATGGGTTTGACAATAAAGTTTGTAAGGCGACATGTTGTGGGATTATTTCCTATTTTCAGACTTCTATTTCACCCTGTGGGTGTCAAGTCACTGACAGTAAGCAGAGCGTAACATAATGCAGCACTGCTATGAAAACACTCAACTTGGGCACAATGAAATAATAAAACCAAAACGAGCCCTGATATCAACAACTTATCAAACTGGCAACCTTCCGGTCACATGCCTGCTTCTCTAACCTCTAAGCTCCCGCCACTGGTTCTTTATTGAGGCAGAAGTCTACAGGAGAGCAGGTTCTGGTGGGATTCGATCCTGAGCCAGCCGGGCCTCGTGTGGTTGCAGAAGCCTGGGTCTCGATCACTGGAGAGAGTCATGCCTGTGTGTGTGAAAGAGAGAGAATGTAACAGTCCGGTCAGGAATCTCAAGGTTGAGGCTCGTCTCATCAGAGGGCTAGAGTGTGATCGTAGGACAAAAGTGTAGTCCCTCGTTCCCTCACTGTTTGCTACACACTGCCTCTTTTTTCTCTGTCACTCTTCAAAAGTTACAAAAAGCTTCAGCATATGTAGAACACCCCCCCTCAATAATATTGAGTTTACCATGAAGCATTTATTTAGCCAAGCTACAAGTAAAGATTCACAACTTTCCGTAGACCTTGCTATCTGTTATAAGCAGGATAAAGGGCATACAATTCAAGGACTTATCTATTTAAACATTAAATCTACACGAATGTACTTAATATTATTATATTTCATTTGTTATATTGTTATTCAAAAAATAAAATAAATATATATGAATCAGAACAGTAATCAAATCCACATGGTAGAGATCAGTTTTTTCAAGTGCTCATCTACATTAATTATCAGCAAGTCCAATTCTAATTGAGAAAACAATTGTGAAATCAATTTTGATTTTATTCACTATATGGATATGGACTTTATTTGCATAACCTGGGAAAGGGACACAGGACACAAACTAAAATGTGGGATCTTTATTCCTGACTGCTCCCATAAAAGAGAATCGCATTAATGCAGATTTAAAGGTTCAAGGTGAAGGTGAACTGACTCTTGCTACTCTATCCAGAATATCCTGCTCTTTTCACTTTGTATGCTATCAAGTGCATAACCCGTTCAAAGAGTGGCATCTGCAGAACTAAAGTACAATAAAGTAAGTAACTGCATAAATTATTGTTGTAGCCTGTCTCTCTGTAATAAGAAAAGAGTAAACAAAACACAGTTACCTAAGACATGTTAGTATCTTCCTTACAACACAGGTGTGTCTTAAATTTACATTCTCATGAAAAATCAAGTAAAAGTCCATACAAACAACCTCAGTGCACAAACTCACCTCTCAAAGTGTTAGCTACATTTGTGTTAGTGTTATGTGTGTTTAAAATTATATTATGTAATGATTTCAGGACTTGAAGCCTTGTTGGAACTGTCAAAACATTAATATAAATGATGCCATCATCAGTATATAGATGTGGTATGCAATTTCTTGTTAAATGTAACACGGGATAGAATTAAACCTTGCAGAATCCCTTTTGTGATAGATAGAAAATGCATCTGAAGCCACTTCAACGTTTAAACCCGAAGCATCCATAATAAAATGAAATTGTTGTATACAATTTTTGTTAGTTAGGGGTTAATCAGGGATCCCAAGACCTTAGTTGAACTGGATAGGGAATTTGTTAACTGATTTTTGTTTGTTTGGAGTATCTTTGGAGGTAACAGTCAAATTAAAGATAAGTGCCAGGAGTTCAACTATCTGATGGGTAGTTCTTTTCAGTGCTTATCGGCCCTGTATAGGACATCCGACACTTCTGTAGTGCTGATAGAGGGGATAGAGAAGTCCAATTATAAGGAGTTCCTGATAGCCAGCAGGCTACTTGTGCACTTCCTGGCTGTGGGAACCACACGTGTAAAGATCAGTGGACTGAGTGTTATGAACAAGGTAACTCGGGAACAAGGGCTTCCTCATAGCGGCTGCACTGTTCAGACATTCTTATAAGATGGTCATGCTTCATTCGTTTATTTGACCTGATGACATTACATGCTATCAAATTAGATCACAGCATGCCATGAAGATCTAGTCAGCATTGGGGATAGAACAACACTTTACGTATACAGGAGCTTGTTTACAGCTAAAAGGGTGACAGGAATTACATTTTAACTCACTAATTGCATTTAACTCACATTTTAACTAACACATGTTCAGCATTTTCCATTTACTATAATAAAATATGCTTATGTGTGTTTCCGTTTTCATGGGCATGTGATGAGATTTTATTTTTTTTGTCTTCCTGATCACATCGCTGATTATCTTTCATACATTCTCTGACAGGCTACATTGTATGGCCTAGATGTAGAGTTGCTTTGAATCGAACTTGCGTCTGTCCACTCTCTAGACACAACGTAGGTCACAAATACATTATCCCACATCATTTTTCACCATTGTGTTTTTTCCCTCCAGAGTGATTGTTTGTTTGCATTGTGTGTTTGGGTTTTGGCTTGGTTTAGCTGCACTGTAAAAAACAACGGTAATGGTAAAATGCTGGCAGCTGTGGTTGCCAGAATTTCACCGTAATAAATACGGTAGAACATTTTCTACTATTACGGTAAAAGGATATCAGTACTGCTGATTTTACGGTTAAGGTTGGAGTTTCATGCCATATTTTACTGTATAAATACAAGTTTCTACCATGAAATATGACAGCTTACTGTACAATTAACAGTCTAATATAAAATACTACTTTAAAGACCTTTTTTAAAGTAGTATTTAAGCCAGCCTTAAATAGATCAGCAAGCTGTCATGATGTTTCCAAGGTGTTGCCTTCCTGTAGCTGTTGAGACAAGGGAGCAGCAAGGGCGCAGTATGTGGACATCGAGGGTCCCGCCAGGTTGGGTGGAATGAGTTACCGCAATGGATCGGGATCCCAGGACCTAACACCAGCATCAGGGAGAGCAGAGAGAACAATCACAGGATCAAAAGTAGTTTCATTTACACTCAATTTGTGGTGGGAGACATTACAAATATTTTTAGAATTTTGGACTGTAACGATATACAATATATCACAGTATACTGATTTTTAAGTAATTCAATTTGAAAATTTGTTTATAATTGAAAGGACACTCTCAAACACCTATTTTTGGCTACATTTTTACTATCTAAAGTAACTAACTAGTTATGTCATTTTAACTGGAATTGGTGCCGATGGTAGCCATGCTAAATGTGTTTTTATTTTACAGTTTTAACATAATAAAAGTGCAGGACAGACGGAGCCTGTGGACAGGGAGGAGTTTATTGCTGTAGTTATGGCTGTTAGATATGACAATATATGTCGTGGGACAATTGAAAATGTCTGTTGGTAGATATCTTCCTCTATCGTTTCTATCGCCATTACTGCAAAAAAGCAGCAGAACTGCTTTACGCCCTTATTGCACGTCATTCCCGACCCCGCTTTACGTTCTCTACACGCGGACTGGAATAACAAACAAACATGGAGCAGCAGCATGACACAGAACAAAACAGAACATTTTTGAACTGCCTGTTAAACAACAGTTTTCAGTTGCGCTAATTATTCCACTGATTTACAACCAGAAGAACCTTTTATGCTATGGTTCATCAGCTCTTATCACGAATGTGGCTGTGTATGTAATCTGGACCGCTTAGCTTCGCTATATTTGACTAAACGCTATGAGAACAAAGTTATTTTGACTCAGTGCTGGGTAAGTACCGTAAAGACACCATTAGACACGCAACACAATATAAAGAGCGGCTAGCAAGAGATTTCACAAGAGAGGCAGAGTCATGGCGTGGCATATGATTATATGATGTGTTGATATAGACTCTGCTAGCAGTTGGCGTAATGTCACTTCGCTGATGGTAACATCCCTACAAATATATTTGTTATTGTGACTATTAAAACTGATTAGTGGCCCAGTTCCATCTCTAATGGTAGACAAACTCCTAAAAGTGCACAGAATATACCACTACACTAAAGTCAATATTTACTGAAAGTGTGAAACTTCCAGCAGCAGGACAATGCTGAGTGGAAGCTGGTAGTTTTAGAGTGAATTATTTCACTAAGCAAATGTAACGTAATGGCTGTCTACTGTAATAATGTCCATTAAAACTGACACAATACAAATCTATATGACTGGCATGTTACAGGGCCCCTGCATTTTTTAAATCCAGGTGATGTAATAACATCTTTCGAACGGCACAACGCATCAGTTGCTATGCGTACGCTAGCATTCCGGACATTCCTGAGTTAGCATTCGCGTGTTTCTATTGTCCGGGTGACGTAACGGACAGTGACATTATGTTTCTCATGTTTTCAAACCAATTCCTAATGTAAACAAATAACAAATAAAATGCAAAGACAGTGGGCAGGAACACAAAAAATAAATAATGTGATGTGTTTGCACCACACCCATCATCTGACTCGATGGTGCAAAGTCGTGATGCTGGCTACGTCAAAAGGGTCAAGTTCTTGCATTAAAAGATCATTAAAAGACAGTGCCGGTGTCTTAAATTTGATGCGAGCAGAGACGGGAAGCCAGAGAAGTGACCGGAAGAGGGGACATGGGAAAATTTGGGTTGGTTGAAGACCAGCATGATGTGATGCGCCCATTCATTTGCGTTTCTGCAAAATTTAGTGTTGATTTTTATATACTGTATATTATGATGCATTTATGTTATCAGCACAATGGTTAGTACATTTAACAGTGACAGAATGTATTTTTTACCAAAACAAATGCAAACATTACAGTGTTGGCTGTTATATATATAATGGCATAATCCCGTTATTTATTGCGAGTATTTAACAGTGGAGTAATGTATTTTTTTTCAGAAAAGAGATCCAATTTATAAATTTTTGGCTGATATATATATTTACGGTGTTTCACTGTTACAGAAACTGTATTCAACCTATTTAGAGTTTACGGTATTTTACTGTCATGTTTTGACCGTTGTTTTACTGTAAAATCTACAGACATTGTTTACAGTGTGCGGGGAACCACAGCACAGTCTATAGGCCTGTGTGAACTTGGCTTCG
>OMOT01077922.1:0-20415 GCA_900312575.1 Acanthochaenus luetkenii
GATCAGTTAAATGCAAGCAATATACTTTTAGAAGGACAGAGTATAAAAGGAAAGGAGGGGAATATGTAAAGCCTGGTGAGCCAAGGAAAGAACACTTGAGATAAGAAATGATAAAAAAAATGATTAAGTGAGGTGGGGAAAGAGAGCACAGCAGGACAACGTGTCTGTGAATGAGACAGGAGAGAAGGAAGACAAAATGAAAGAGTGAAGGATAAAGAGAGCAAAGCAAAATGAGGCTTAGAAAAAGAGAAACTGTGTGGGGGTGGGGGCTGAGAAACAAGACAGAAATAGTGTGTGTGTGTACAAGACAGAGAGATTAAGAAAAGCCTGGCTACTAACCGTCAGTGTAGTGGAAGACAATGATGCGTCCCTGCTTGGGCTCAGCCTCCTCTGGGTACACCATAGCGGTGCCAACGATGAAGTAAACTGACGGGTCTCTGCCCAGACGGCATGACACCATGCTGAGGGCATACTCGCTGGGGAGGAACTGATGGGCATGGAGAACTAACAGAGGGACACACAACACACAAATACATACCGGTAATACAATTTGTGTTAAGAGCACAGTACATCTCTCTGTTCTTTTCTCATTATTGTCCTTTGGTATTCAGCTTTAAGTAGTGTGTGACTGAGACAGTGGGGCCAGGCAGTGCGAAATAAATATATTTCTGGTTTGCACACCGATCCTGGAAGAATTAATTTAGCAACTGATGTGTGAAGAGGCTATATATATATATATATATATATACACACACACACAAAGAAGTTTTCTGCACATGTTTCTTAAGATTCTATTGGTAGCATTCTCCCTTTACAAGTTCACCACAGTATTTACCATCAGACACTCCAGATGAAAGCTCCGGCTAAGTGAGCTCAAAAGGAAATGTACATGCGGCTGTCTCACCTTCAAAGGTGTGCTGATCCACAACTAAGAGACTGTGGACCTCCACCTCCTCACCAAAGGAGGTCTCATGCGGGGAAGTACTGCTGGGGAAGAGCTTGCTGGAGCTCACGCTGCTGGAGAGGGCCTAGAGGTACAGACATTTATAGAATGGGAGAGGGAAGAGAGCAAAAGAGAAAGTGAAGCCTAATGGGCTCCTTCTCAGCAATACAAATCTCCCCATTTCTGTTTGAGCTACAGAGCCAAGGCCAGTGGACACAACACGTGTTGTCATGGTAAACCTGGCTGAGAGAATGTTTTGATTAGCTCTCCAAGTGAGAAATTCCTGCTATTGTTGGCAGCTGAAATCTCATTCTCCTTGGCAACAAATCAGCCAGGAGACGATTATGTTTTGCAGGATTTAACGGAAGATGATATTTAACTTAAATCAATTTGAACTTAAATTGAACTCTCTCATCACAGCTTGGTCTTGCTTGAGTAGGTGAAATACGGAATACTCTTGCGGTCACATTTATTCACTACCAACATGTCATTGGGGTGCTTCTGAATAACATCAGACAGTAGACTGGTACACGATAGCCTGAAGGTTTAAGTCCTGGTTGTCTGAGAAAATCTAGGAGGGGATTTGAAGGAGAAGTGCTCCCCCCACCTTTGACAAATGGCCAAGAGCAAGGCACTTAAAATCCAAACTGTTCCAATAGAGCTGCATTTGTTGTCCTGACAAGCTACCAGTCATGTTATAAATAATATGTTCTTAGTCAGCTTGCCCAGTTAGATAAGGGTATAAAACCAAATAAGCCCTTGGGCAGTTAGCAACCAAAACAGAACATAGAGCTACCTGAGTGCTAGCGCTAGGGCGTACGGCAGAGGTGGTCCCGCTTACATCCTGAATCTCCACCCTGCTGGATAGCACCCCGAAACACTGGGAAACCTCCTGGTAACAAATTCGTCTGGTGAGGTTGTAGGGTGACAGCAAGAAGAGCGATGAGAAAAAGAAGGTGAGGGAGGAGATGGTAAACATGGAAAAGAAGGTGCCCCGATAGATTGCTTTCTGTTTCTCACTAGTTACCACAATAATAAACAATGAGAGCCGAGTCAGGGCTCTCATTTATATGTATTCCCTATGCATACAAGTACAGAAAAAGAGGGGACATCAAATCAAAATATATTTAAAACAATCGAGAGAGCAAAACAAATGCAAAAAGAGAACATAGCTCAAATCAAAGCCAAACAGAAAAACACACTGCAGACACCAAAAACAGTTTATTTCTACAAATTAAAGCTCTGAAATGTTCATTTGGAATCAGAGTCTAACTAGAGTTTGTCATGTTTTTTTTCTTCACATTTGTACGGTCCACACTGACACATTAAAAGTAAAGATTTATACTTCTATTTAGGCTTTTTTGATAATGATAACTCAATATATGACATGGGAACTGACCTGGGAGACTCATAGAGGGGAACAGTGCGGATGTGGAGTTTCTGGATCTCATCGATGGTACCAATGGTCAGAGTGCTGTTGTTGGCTAGAGCCAGACTGTCAAAAACACAACGCATCGAATGTGTCTGCTCAAAGATCAAAACGTAAGTAGTGAAACTCTTCTAGCACAGAGGAAGAAAAAATGAAAGAATGACACGTTCCTCTGCAGCTACAGACAGAAAAATGCACAGGTGTTAAAAGTGGTGCTGCTGACCTGTCGGGATAGCCCTCGGAGTTGAGTGGACACATATAGTTCACCTCCTTGAGGTTGACATTGGAGAAGACCAGCTTGTGGTTGGAGGAATAGATAACAGTGGGTCGGTCAGAGCAGGCGAAGACGTTGGAAGTGGACAGGGATCGGAAGGTCCTCAGCACAGTGGGCTGGGTGCCAAGGGTGACCTTCTTACGCTCACTCAGGACGCCTGGGAGAAGGGAGACGAGAGCCAAACACAAGTTCAACTCATGTTTGAAGGGAGGGCTCTACTGACACAACCAAGGTCTGAAATTACCTCTCGCCAAGGACCATATGCCAGTAAAAATAGGCCTTGGTGAATAAATCAATGAGGGTCACCTGCCACACTGGCCAGTAATGTTTTAAGAACATAACATAGTCTTTGGTCTTTGTGTGTTCTCAAACGTTGCCATTGCTGACCACGTACACTCTCTGATCAGGAGCCAATTAGATCAAAGCAAAACAATAGCTCTGCATCCAACAGGCTCCTGATTGGCTGCCTGTTACGCTGCTCTACAGAAACCAGTAACGTCTAAACTTCTGTTTCTCCGCTGTCTGGATGATTAACTAGCTAAATGTTCGTCGAAACGTAAAGTTATTTCCATATAGCGACATGGGGTAAAGTGACCAAAAAGAAAAAAATGAAGAGGAAAAGGAAGAGGAAGACAGAAAAAGATTCCGTGTAAAAGTCAATGACCAAGTTTTAAATAAAAAAAACGGGTAATTATTATTGATTATTTGGCCTGGTAAAAATTCTTCTTGGCAGGTTTTGGACGCAACTATAGCTGGTGGATGTTGCAGGGTAAGTGTATGAAATCCCAGCATTTGGTTACATCATTGCATCCTTTTCTGTAGGCAAACAACAGGCACTCAATCAAAAAGCAGAGTTTCAACAGTGGTTTCTTCAGGGACCCTACAGGATACAGCAGGAGATCCCAGAGGGTCCGAAGCAAAAATGATGAATGGTTTATTTTCACACTTTTTACACCGTTATATCCAAATAGTGTGCTGACAGTTGTGCAATTCTGTACAAAAAGTATGCGAATTAAAATCTTCTCAGACAGCAGCAGTAGCCCTACCTGGGGGTCCTTAGCATTAGAAGTCTGAGAAGCCCTGGTCTACCAGTGAAGTGTGGTTGTGGTAGAGTTGGAGGACCTACCTGTCTGCAGGTCCAGACCAAAGTAGAACAGCGCTCCATCTCCAAGGGCACATAGCAGGTAGTAGCTTCCCTCAAATGTGGTCATTAGGATTGAACGAGGGATGATCTCTGGACACACACACACACACAGTTGAATTATTTATTAATGCCATGATATGTATCAGAAATGAAAACCTGCCAAGTGCAAAATGCCAGTAAAAATGGACATTAGTGGACATAACTTTTTTTTAGCCACCAGCTTTTTAACAGCCACCTTTTTGTTGTTGTCTAAAATAAAGGCAAAAGACGCAGGAAATACTAACAGCATGGCTATTGCACTTGTGAAGAATATACATTAAAGTGCTGTCAAGTTATTAACAAAACGAATCTAATTACACTTTTAGAATTGGCTTTACACACAGGCACACAACGAGACGGAGTCAGAGCAGCCGTTTTTTTATTTCACTTATTTGATTAGCCCAAATTTTCAGCTGACGTGATGTGAAGAATAGCTCCTGAAAAGGGTAATAATATTGAGCATGTGTTTTATAATTGCTGTTGTTAAACAGAAAACAAAGAGAAGTCTAATCTTTGGCAGTTTATTTAATACTAATGCAAAGGCTTTGAAATATAATTTTTTGATGTTTGCATTTACCAATTTTCCCTGTAGCAATCACAAAGATTTCCCATTTTTACGTACACAACAAGACTTTCAAAAGTATCGGTATCGGGATACTAGCCTTTGTATTACTTGGTATCGGGTGGAAAAGAAAATCAGTGCCATCCCTAATTTCCACGTGTCGTTGCCTACATGGAAAGCCTCTCTACTTTGTCTGCAGCCAGAGCCTGGGCCAGCTTCACCATCACAAGTGCGAAGGTAAACGGCAAGAGTTAAGCAAGAGTAGCGAGAACCCCATGACTGTATGGATTAATTCCATTGTTTCTGTAAAGCTGTTAAGACCAGCCTATCCTGTATATGCAATAAATACTACAACTACTTAAATTGAATAAACACACCTTGTACAATGTGTTCTGATAGGCTACTTGACATTTGCCAGAGTAGATGATAAATAATAGTTGTGATTTAACTTAGTGACGTAGAAAAATACACGCCTCTAAACTATACACACCTCTGCATTAGCAATTAACTCTCTCCATCTCTCTGTTTCAGGGGGCCTTGGGAGCAAATGCACTTGGGACTGTTGGGACCGGAAGTACACTGGTCATTATAGTGCACACGTTTTGCCGGTGCAACTCTGTCTGGCAGTGTACTGAGAGGGCATGTGAGCCTTGCTGTAATTTATCCTTTGAGCAGAGGCTGCATTTAGCAATTACCACGTTGTGTACATTTTTGTAAAATACAGTGGCAGCGGGAAGCTGAGCTGCACTCCCTCCACCTTTAGCCAGGCCCAGCTCCATTTGCACCTCAGCTCTGCGTCAAGCTGTGCTACATAAACAGCATCTTCTTCCTTAAGCTCTCTCATTCTGAAAAATTTACCAGATATCATCAGTAGGAATCAGGGACTCATTTTTGAGTATGAGTGACAATGATGTTGACAAAATATTGGTCTATAAGTTGGGAAAGATTTTATGTTGTAACATGAGAAAAATTATCACGCCATACTTCAACTTGATTTGGCAGGTTAACGTTACTTTACCAACTAGTTACCTAACGTCAAGTTAGTTAAACAGCAACTTACATCGTTGGCAGCAAACAAGACATACCTCAAAACTCGTGTTCATTGTAAATTAGCTACCGGAGGAGAGATCCAGTTGCGTTGTGAAAAGAAGGGAAAGGAAGATGACCTAGTTCTCTTGAAGCTGATTGGACAAAAGATTTGACTCGTCTCACCATAGACGTTTTATTGTAAAGAAGTTCACGACATAACAGCTTTCTGAAACAGTATCTGGTCTCAGGCCAATCGATGGGAGATTGCGCTGATTGGCCACGAAAAAACTACGTAGCTTGACAATTTTACCCGGCAGTGGCAAAATTGACCCGCATTTAGCCTGTGGTCAGGTGTTCATTTCAGGCCCTGGTCACCTGTCAGACGGGCCAGAAACTTTTAATGCAGCATGTTATATATAAAATATTTTGTCTTTGCCTGTTCCCAAACATTTTCCCTGTTGACCACTGTGTCAAATTAAAGAAAAACAATGCCCGTGATTGGCACGTACACACAGATAAACTGACATACACACTTAAGATATAGGGCCATATGTTTTCCATTTTGTGGTAAACGTACACAAAGAAAAACGGAATCTAGATTAGAAAATGGAATTCACATATTACCAAAAACTAACACAAAGCAGAATTGAAGCTGTTGGATAGCCTATTAGCTGTATGACAGCCTATTATCTATTGATGGGAAAGGTGTCCTGTTCATAACTCACAATGAACTTATTTCTGCAGTCAGATTGTGCTTGTTAGGGGAGTTCGTGCATCGAGCAGCTGTCAATCAAATGCATGCAGAAAAAAACGTACGAAAGAGTAGCAGATATTTTTCTTGGATGAAACATTTTAATTGGCAAATAAGGGTTCTGCCTGTGCTAGTTTGTAATGTTATGAAATTCTCTACTGGCTGTAGCCAAAATGTAGTCGTCTTCTCCTCTGCATAGTTTAACATTCTAAGTTAACATACTTTTGAAATGCCTAAATGGTATGCTAAATGCTTTCCAGTTGGCAGTTCAGTTTACATTGAAGTACTCATTAAGTACTTAGTAAGTACTTAAATACTTAATAAACACTTTTCACCTAAAGCAATAAAACGGGCAATACAAATCCATTTGACTATTATCTCTGTCCACCTATCTCTCCCCACAGCCCAGTAACCATTTTTCTGCTATCACTGCAACCCCTCCTCCCCCCTCTGTCCTCTCACCTCCCCCCAGCATCTCCTTGTGCAGGGCTGTGAAGCAGGGTAGCTTGAGCACACGGGCTGAGATGTCAGTCCAGAGGCCTACAGCGCAGAGGGGTGACTCACTACCACCCTCCCCCAGGGGTGTGATGTCCAGGCAGGCCACCTCGTGCTCCATCTCTGTGGTGCTGATGAAGGCGCAGAGAGAAGGGGATGTGAGGAAAAAAGGAGCAGGCCGCTTTGCACACTGTGACTACGGACTGTGAATGTGAACTTCTATACACACAGTGGAAGAAAATGCGTAAAGGCATGCACAAAATAAATGTTAGTATTACTACGCAGAAGTTATATTTGAGATTTTGAGAATGTTGCACATCTAATTGTGTGTTTACAGTACGAGGAACATGATGAACACATGATTTTCCTATAAAACTGAGTGATCAGGGAAACTCAACCAATGTGTTGACAGACGTCAAGCTTGTCAGCAGAGACTAGTTGTGAAAGGCTGAACTTCTCAAGGTACTTGGTCGTCAACAGCCAATCAGATTTCAGTGCTTCCTTGTTTCCCTACCGATGTGAATTAGTTTAATGAACAATGGTTCTGTCTGACAAGTAAAAAAGGACGTTGATTACAGCCATTCTAAGCTTCCCAGTTCCCTAAACGTCAACAGGAATAAACGTCTCAAAAATTATGCTTGAAGAGCAGTTGCCTCCATTGTTGGTAAGCTCTGAATACGTTTATAACGTTTTCTATGTTATGTTATGAAAGGCAATACCAAAGCAGCGAAAAATACCCAATTTGCCTGTTCAAAACTCTGTAGCTGCATGAGGCCACAACATAGACACACAGTAACACAGCATCGATCAGTCATAACCACAGAATTGAATTGGATAGAATGGAAAGCTACTGTTTGCCGTTAGTTGCTATAGTGACAGCGTCTGGGTAGTAAGGCCGTTAAGTGTATCACACTGTGGCTGTAGCCTAAACTAAAAAGGGTTAGCTTTGTAAGTTACAAGATGATCATTGAAGTAATAAAATGTGATGACTTACCAACAGTAATATAAAGTGATTAAACCCAAATCGGTCCACCAATCCATAAGAAGCCTAATTCAGTGACTTGCCACTCAGTTTATATGGAAGTTAGCCCACAGTTCCAGGATGGTCGGTGCGGCAATTTTCATGTGTACCAAAAATGGCCGCCGCTCCGACCATCCTGGAACGTTGATTTGAAAGGGTATGTCCGTTCTATCCAATTCAAATTCTACGGTTATAATGCGCATGACCTACCTGATCTGTTTGAGCTCTCCAGCCAGGATCTGGAGGTAGTAGAGGGCCCGTCCCACAGCCAGCACTACCTGGGTGTGGTTGCAGGCGGCAACGCTGATGTTCCTGCCCTGTGGCTCCTTCCATTCACTCACTAAGGCCTTGCTTTCCTGGAGCACCAGGCGCACAGAGCCAGATGTGATCTGGATAGACACACAGTAAGGCCGGTAATTGTTTTCCTATTCAATTTTATTTTTTACACTGTATTTCTGGAAAGTGACAAAAAGGATGGGGAAGTGGGTGTTGACACATTTGTCATGAACCAGATTCAAACCCATGGCATGGGGTACTACGTGTTGTGTGCCTTATTTAGTGCACTTGGGTCACCAGAATGTGCCAGGTGCCAGGGTTTGTGTCTTTTGATAATAACAAGTTCATTTTACCATGACAAATTCATCAACTTTGCATTTTATTTGAATGAACGTGATAAGTCTATGTTTTTGCCTTTGGAGAGAACATTAAACATTACATTCTTCACCTCCCTTCACCCCACTCCAGCTATTTATTTTACAGTGCATGTACTATATCCTTGAGTCCAGGGAGATTCTGTTTGAAAAATGCAGTCCAATGCAGATGTTAAACAAGAGATAAAGGGGGAAATTTGACTGAAATGTATAAGACAAAAAGAGAACAAAAATGAAATTCTGCAGACTAGAATTGAACAAAAATGTAAAGCTATTAAAGGAACAAAATGTGACTAAAACTAATAACAGTTTAATCAAGACACTAATACTAAGGAATAAGGCTCAGGCGAAACCCACGCGGCACAAATCTGAGATAATTAGCTGATTTGAATTCCTTACATGAAGCTTTTTGTTAAAAATGATTGCCAGCACAAAACATCAGAATAAGCTGGTTGTATTTTCAATTTGCAAGCCAGACCATTGACAGTAAAGTTGATTTGGATAATAATACATATTGCATGTCTTAAAGGGACTCGTGACTACCTGATAATAGGCCTCTTGAGTGTAAGGAGATAGTGAGGGGGAACAAAAAATATAATATACACGCAAACTAACAATCTGACAGAGGGGCATGCAACGTCGAAGGAAATTACAGCAAGACGGAGAGTAAGACAAGATTCAGAGGAAAAACAAAAGCTAAAGCCTCATTAACAAACTATTCAGAAATTGACAAAAGCAGCAGCAGTAAGTACAAAGAACAGCCATGCTATAAATGGAGGTGTTAAAATATTAGGGGGCGCACATAATAGTGGGTTAATGGGACGTGAAACTACAGCATATAGTCGAATTAATGTCTATAATAGAGTCCTTGAAAGCAGTGAAATTATCCAGGTTTAGAGTCATTCGCAATGTAGTTGAAATCACAGCACCTTTGTTCAAGACACGGTTTACATTTCACCTCTGGTGCCTGAACTATTTACTTTATTATTGTTGTTACACATGTTTAAATTTAGGCATCAATATATGCATTCAAGATTAGCATAATTGGTGAATAAATTAATATATAGATATGTTATAAGATATACATATTTGGTAATGTATTAGGATATAAATATGGAAGTCAATTGATGTTTATTAATCATTGAGTAGTAGAGAAGGGGTAGTGTTAAATAAGTGTATACTTCTTCCAACTCCTTTTCGGACATGTTAAGTTAATATTGTTTCGTTTTTCAACATGTTCGAAAATAAAGATTGAATTCATTAATTCAACCGTTGTGGCGATTGTTGAGATGGGAAGAGTTCTTTCACCACCTCATTTTAAAATCAGAATGCACTGTCGGGAATCAGCTTGTTTTCCAACAACTAGGGAGTTTATTTTGTCGGAAGAATGATACTTAAATAGTTAGCAAGGAAATAATACTTTCATGGAATTATTGATTATAATTATTGGAAACAAGACCATGTCTTAGGGCAGCAAGTGTGCTGCAAGGGTCCTATAACTTAAGTCTTATGTGTATACTAAATCTGAGAGGGAGGGGGTTGTCAAATGTGCCAGCCTTGAGACACAAGCAATGTTTTCATAACAACCTATAGATTTATGGTTGAATTTCAAACAGTCAGAAATTCCTGACAGGTTTTATTCATATTTTAACAGAGACGCTAAAAGTGGAATTCAAATTAAGTGCAATATTAACCTTTACAAAGTGTAAAATACAAGAAGTAACATCCTTTTACGCTCATCATATTCAGACTGCCCCTTTCAATCAAGTATGACAGCTCCAGCAAAGAAGGAAGAAAAAGGAAAAAGGCCACAGTTGAATTATTAACTTGAAACTGAAATTAGCTGATATTCCTATTTTGAATGAGGATCTATGAGTGCTGCAATCAGCCAACAGAATTTCAATGTTAAACTAGACAAAGGGTTTCTGGTTAGGGCAGATTGACAGAACAAGTATTTTATGGTGATGGTAGAAGGTTGTGCGTGTGGGAGTGTACTCAAGTACTTGGATGAGCTGTTGGTGCGTCACGTTGCCACAGAAAAATGTCTGCTGGTTGTCCACGAAGCCTGGAAGTTCAGTCTCTTCGACCTCCTCGCCACTCAGCATCAACACTCTGGGGGAAAACATACCCTTAAGACAAGGCATTCAGAATACTCTACACTTCTCTGGCAAGATACACAGCGAGGGCTCACCGTGTTTGACCCACGAAAGACAGCACCAGCATGTCATCCGTCTCTCTCCCTGCCTCAGAGCGGAGTGGCCACAAACCTAGGAATGAATCAAAGTGAAAAGTTACTAGACTCCATCCAAAACAATAATCATGCCATCAAACTTACAGACGCACTTTTGGCTATTGCAAAAAAAGAAAAGTGTGTAGCAAAGATATGGGAATCAGATACACCCCTCGCAACCGAAATGTGGTTATTAGACATCAGAAACTGTATCCCTTTAGAGAAAAGAATGTATCTGATGGGGAATAGGATTAAAACATTTGATAAGATATGGCAACCATTTTTTGCATGTGTGTGATTATGGGTTATGTTTGAAAATGTAAAACACATTCAAAGAACTAAATTTAAAAACACACAGCTAGAAAAAGAAGATATCAAGTAAGCTTCCCAAATGAGCTTTAACACTGTCAAACGTTAATGTGTTAGTAGATGTTAGGGTTGCAGCTCTCTCAGCAGGGCATTGATTGGTTACATGAATAATTGTCTCGTTAAGAGGCAGCAGCTTTTAGAGCAGGGCTGGTAAATAGAGATCAGTCTAGGGAGAATCCGATTTTCTGAGATTAAAGGGAGTCTGCCAATGTTCAAATCTGATGGAATTCTTCAACTTGACAGTTTAGTATGACAGGAATTGTAATGCTTGTTGTTTTACTACAAGAACCGCACCAAGACCTCTGACACCTAAGCCTCTGCTCTCAATCTTATACTGAGACTGGACTGTCCAGGCAAACAGGTTGATGTAGCTCTACTGTCAATTCAGTACGGAATAAAGGTACAGATAAAGTCAAGACATGAAAAGGAGGAGATGGCAGACAACAAGACAGATGTCCAAGGGAGACACTCCTACACACAAACCTTTTATTCCCGGCAGGTCAATGCTGGCATGCTCGTGAATCCCAATGCCATTGCGGATGATTCGGAGGGAGCCCTCCTTGAACGCACCCGAGCATGTCACCAGCTGAAGGCAGCAACGAAGGGAAATAAATTAGATAAAGACAGAAATGCACAAACCAAGATGTGAGGAGTGATTTAAATTATAGACTTGGTTTTATGCGATTTATCCTATTATGTGGTTTTATTCCTCTATTCTCATCTTTTTATGTTGTGGTACCTTCTTGTTTATACTTCTTCATGATGTCTGCCTTTATTTGATAGTTAAAACATTTTGTGAACAAATAATAATAATAAAGGTATACAACAAAGTTTATTACATATATATGTATTATTAGTTGTAGTAGCAGTTATCGTCATAGTAGTGGTCGTCGGTCGTAGTAATAGTACTTGTTGTCGGTCTAGTAGTAGCAATAGTCATTGTCGTAGTAGTAAATTGTAAGCTTGGTGAATCACTGTCAGTTTATAATGGCGATTCTCTGAGATGGCTACCAACAGTAAAGGCATGACCAGAGTGTTGAGATTCAACACCCTGAAGATGAATAGTCCTGGTGTCTGTACAGTCTGACTGAAAAGGACCAGAATGTTATTTATTCACTCAGTCTTGGTAGACAAACAGCATTAATATCAAAGCCCAAATGAGCTCTGCCTGTACCACCTGCCACTGCAGCAGTTTCTTCCCAATGGAAATCACCCTCCCAAAACCTGACAACACACCCAACACCCCAAAGCACATTCCCACATGCACTCACAAACTGTCACAGTCACACACAGGACTGACTGAATCCTTCTAATCTGCACATGGACACTGATAATATATTCAGGCCATCAATCAAGTTACATCAATTTAGCATCTGTCATTTATGCATCTTTCACCATTTATCAACCTAGATGTACTTTGCACATGTGTGAATAATACAGCGCTTTGACTGTATACTTGTAGAACATTTATGTTCAGTCTGTTGTCATACAATGTACTGTGTAAATTGTCTTGCAACATGTCTCCAACTAACCAGGTCAAATGCCTTGTGCATTTGCTGCACAGGGCAAATTCTGAATGGATTCAGACCTGGCCTTCAACAGACCGGAATGAGATCGAGAGTCTGGTTGAATACGCTCAGTGGTCGAGTCTGTGCTGGTCTGTACTCAGAGAATAGTTCAGCACTCTAGTGGAACGCTGCTTTTGGAAGAAGATCAAGCAGCCTGAATCCTGGTCACAAACCCTGTCAAGAAACACCTTCCAGTCCTCGCTTTAATCCGTTTTATCTCCTTCTACCTCACTGACATAAAACAAATGTAAAGGGGGAAAAACATTTAAAAAATCTTATTGTCATACTATTTTGCGTGTTTTTAAGGTAATTGGTCTAGGAACATGCCGAAATTAGCAAATTTTGGTAATTGGTTTCATTTACACACTAACATAAAAAAATATATATATTTCAAGAACAAGAATGCAATACCAAACCCTTTTCTCATCAACAGGCAAGGAGTAGAAATTGTGTCTTCTTATGAGTATGTCGTCCTTTACACCTGGCAATAACCTGCATGATGGGTGATCGGATTGGGTTCACCCTACAGATTGTGTTTAGCTAACTTTAGCGCACAGAAGTGCTAAAGATGATGGATGATGATGCTCATGGATAGGAAACAAGCAAGACGGGGTCTTCACTGTCAATTTCAAAAGAAGTACATAAATATTAAGAGAGGAAATTACATGCATGGATGGTTATCTATGTTTAGGCATAAGAACAAGAAATCAAATTTAAATGCGTGTACTGGCGATGCATTTTAACATCAGGGGTAAATGTAGTCCAGCTAAATCGTACCTAGACACAACTGGGATACGAGACGCATGTTAATGCCAGGTGTACAGAGGGCCATAGGCAAAAAAATAGATTAGAAAAAGAAGAACAGTGCTGTCTATAACAAGGCACAGGAAACAGAGTATTTGATGTCAGCAAGAATCTAATAGATTCTACTCAGCTATTCTGGCAGGTTTATGCCATAGTATGTTGCATCCTTAATTCTGCTGACAAAAACAGTGTTAACAAAACTCAAGAAAGCCGGATCCATCAGTGGTATAAGCCCAGACTCCCTGGGGGCTGTGACAAAGAGGATAACGAGGAAGACAAACTCCATTATGGATAATACAGACCTTTCCTCTATAAAGTGGATTCAGCAACTGTTAGTGTTTTCAGTAATCGCTTTGTCCTGTCTACATGCTCTAGTTAATGTTTTAGGAAATCATTTTTCCTATCTGACTCATTTCCTTCCATTACGTGCAACTGTTATTGTGTGGTGTGGTGTGTTTTTTGTGTTCGCTGGTGGCAAAAACAGTTTCCCTCATCAGAATGATTAAGTATTACATTTCAAGCTGGTATTTACCTGACCCTGGCCTTGCCTCTCCAGGTCTACCACACACATGTCCACAATGGGCCCCAGATTGGTGAAGGTCTCCATCACGGCCACATAAGAGCCCTGGTCGTTACTGTCCACGTTGAGCTAGAGAAAATACAGATGAAACCCTCATTAAAACCAAGGTGAGGGCAGTAGAAGTATGAAGGTGTACAGTTGGAGAGGACTCATGTATCTCATTTATCATCTTGAATCAACTTCTCTTTAAGATTAACATATCAGACCACAGATTCTAAAGTAACTTGGGTAAAAAAGCAGATTAATAAGGTCCAAAAGAGGGACCATATTGTTTGCTATCCACTATCTCACATTACAAACACTTTTCCATGATTCTATAACTACAGCGAATAATTTTCCTGACTTAACACATGTTTCTGGCATGTTTACAAAGGTGTCAAAACAAGATGCATAAAAAGTGACATTTAAAATAAAAAGGTTGAATTTCTTGTAAACTCATTTAGTCAGATTCCCTGATATTCTATAACTTTGTAGAATTTTCCTGTTGTTCCAGGAATTCTATGATCCAAGGCAGTGAGTCCGGTATGGTCTCTTGCTGCTTACCTTGACCAACTGGGAGTCGCCTAGTCTGGAGCCAACAAAGACCACTCCATTGTCCAGGTAGGTCAAACACTCAGCAATGGATGTCTATCAGCGGAGAGACACACAACAACATTTCAGCCTCTTACACTGGGGTTTTACTGATGCATAATGAAGACAGTCAGTTTTTTAAATCTGGCCTGTTAGTGTAGAGATGCTGCTCCCTGATGACTGAGCAGATTGCCCCGACAATCTGGTTTATAATGATTGAAAAGCAATCTCTCTCTAGCTCAGCACTCCTACTCTGCTTGATAAATACTACCTCCAACTTGCAAGAAAACATTTCACCATTTGTAACTCCTAAACAAGTCATTAGGGCAAGATATCATCTGCCAAAAGTTTTTAACATTGGATTTTGTTTTGGGCACAGTATTCTTATATGGTGTCTAAATCAACTTTACATGGAGAGGTAAACCCCTGGTAAACAACCCCCAAAAGAGCTGAGATCTTTTTTTTCTTCCCCATCCTCTTAACAAGTGTGGACTGATTCATTAGCTCCAGACAAAACTGTAATTGGGGATTATGATACTGAGAGAAAAATACAGCAGGAGATAATGAACAAGCAAGAGAGTGGGCTGTCAAGCCATGCGAGCGAGAAACAGAAAAGAGAAATGCCAGAGGAAAGGCAGATGGATAAACAGAGCCAAGAGACAGAAAGAGAGAGACAGAGACAAAGACAGACAGAGATAGATAGATAGATAGAGGGGGGACCTCTCCGAGCAGCTCCACATGCAGGTCCTTCAGGACCACAGCGCCGTCCATTAGCTCCTCCTTCTCCAGCAGCAGCATGAACAGGCGGCCCTCCATGTCCCCCAGCAGGTAGCGTGAGCCGTTGGGGTCGACCCGGTTATGACACACGATGGTGCTTTGCTGCAATGGAAAACAGAACACAATCGATACATTTAAATGTATTTATGATGTATTGAAAAAGCCCAACTTTAGAGGCCGTGTCTACAGTGGAGATATAAAGGCTGAAATTGCTCCTCAAATAACTCCACAACAACAAACCAATTTTAATAATACAAATGTTTACATTTTCATCCTCACCGTATTAATTATTTACATGTACATGCTCTAGTGTGTCTACATACACCTACAATGTTTGCTTCCCCCCTCATTATTAAAAAATATACTGTTTTCCCCAGCGTAATCCTAGGTCGGACTACAAGGTATGGTAAGGTAAAACTTTATTTATATAGCACCCTTCTCAGCACAGAGTGCTTCACAGCAAATATCACAATAAAAATAAAACATATCAAATATCGAATTTAGAACACATACAAATCTCACAATAAAAGGGTACATAAGTACAACAGTACAGGATGAGCAACAGCCACGAGTAAAAAACAGCAATTCAGTCTATTAATGCCCAAACAGGTGTGTTTTCAGCTGCCCCTTGAAAATGTTCACTGAAACCGAAACTCAAGTCCTGGGGGAGCAGGTTCCAGAGCCTTGGGGCTACCGCCCCAAAAGCCCAGTCTCCCTACATGACTCTTCACATCTTGCCTGACGAAGGCAGTGCCGACTAAACGATCGGCCTGCTTGCCATCATGTCAGGAAGCTGTTCACACTACACAACGGGGCAAAGATGGGCATAACACGCATGCATAAGAGGAATCACACACTGCCCAATTTAGTTACAGAAGGTAGGGCTGCGATTTCAATTACAAATGTATTCTTAAGTGATATTATTACAAATATATGGACTGATTGTGCCTAGAACATAACTCAACACAGCTTTCAAATGCATGAATTTAACAACAGATAGTCTTTCTTATTCCCTTGAGCACACACATAAATGTGTAATTGCATACTTGTGGGAACTGATTAAGCCACGTTATACCATTTATTTATTTATTCCTGCAAATGAAATTGTATAGCAACTTATCAAGAGTGGAGCAAGTGGAGATGATAATCTCTACTGATGTAAACTATCTATGTGAGTGGGAGTTGGTAAAAGCGACTTCTCTTCTGGTTAATTCTTTTTCTTCCATCTTGAGCTAAACTCCCATTGGCTGTTGCCAGTGTCATTCTCAGATTTCAGTCTCGGGCCGCTTCACACAACACGAGCCCGACCAGACTTGGCCTGACCTAATCAAACACATTTTAAAAAATCTTGTGGGGCTCCGACTGGTCTGGAGTCGTTGAGAGGACCAAAGTCTCCAGTCTCCGTTCAAACTACAGAACAATCTGACCGACTGAAGGTCAGCACAGTGCAGTCAAGCTTGGAATCTGCATTAAAATAGTCTAGTGTAACCTTTAGTCTGCTAACATTCTAATTTTCACTCAAACAGACATCATTATCGCCGAACACTACCAGCTGAGTGAAGGAATGCCATAGGTACCATTTTATGGTGTACTAGTCAAATGACCACGGCAAACAGTAGTCTGTTCTACCCGATTCAGATTCTGTGGCCTGGTGACAGGTAGATAGGCCTACAGACCAGGTGTGGCTCATTAACTATCAGGGAGGAACAAAAACCTGCAGGGACACCAGCCCTCGAGGATTTGAGTTTGACACCCCTGGTCTATGGGGAGCTAAAGTCATCGTCACGTCCGGTATAAAGATGCCAACACATATTGAAAAATTCACGATTCACGCAAACTATGCAATGTACACCTATGGGTGCTCCACATGTCACATAGATTCATTCTCATATACGGAATGTGAGGACAGTTAATACCATTTTTTCCCCAAAAAATATATGGATATAGGCCTTTATTTTCCACAAAACTTGCTTACAATTTTCCACACTTTTTTCTGATGAATATTAATGGTGCTTTTACTTTATATTGTAAAAAACAAAACATATTATGTGCCTCACTTAAACTTGGCAAGCTGTTAGCCTATCTAGCTAATGATAGTAACATTAAGTCAACAGTGCATTAAGTCAACTCTTTGGCTGACTTCACACTAGTTTGTAACTGTATTCTGGTATCCATAATACACATAATTGTACCCTTGCTGTTACCCCCCACAAAAACTGCCTAATCACTTTGTTCAATTATCACTGATGCGGAGCCTTCCACCATTATACCAATAAGATGCTTTGCCACATCTTTAACTTAACTGAAGCTCATGTTCTTATTGTCTATATACAGCCATACTAGCATAGCAAGTAGCTTTACACAAAATGTGGCCAACGAGCTGTCTTTCTATTTTACCTCCCAATTAAGAGTGGGATATATCGCTGCTCCCAGTACAGTATTTTCCACACTATGATAATAATTTGATGCTTCGTGTTTTATTATACACTAAGTAAAGCAATTATATACTACAATGCAAATTATTTTAATTGGGCCTCCTTTGTATTGGGGTGCATGTCTGAGGAAAATATCTGAAGTGAGGGGAAAGGGTCAGAAACATCCAAGAACAAGTAAATGTGCTGCTTTTGAAAGAGACTGATGACAAAAAGTGAGCATTGATAATATGCCCATCATTTGATATGATTACCTTGATAGTGGGTGGGGCAATGGCCAAGTATTTGTCCCCATTGTGGTAGGTGATGGATTCTTGTCCTATGATTATAGCTCCCCCAAATGGTTCTGGCACTGAAAGACAAGCAAAATAGTCAGTCACAGTATAAAGATACAAAATTTCACACAGGCCGTTCTAATTCCAAACAGGTTAACTAAAAAGCCAGTTTTGAAATCCTACTTTGGTTCAGATGTAGAACAAGATGATAAATTATGATGCCAGAAAGGTCAAGTGTAGTTAAAATCTGACTACCCGCCTCACACAGCTCTGCTCCAAGGTTCCCAGACCACCTCCGTCAGTACTTTTCTCCTGCTCATACATCCCTAATTTTATCACTTAATCTACCTATAACAACATGTCAGAATCAGAATCACTTTTATTCGCCAAATGTACCATGTACAGATACACAGGAATTTGTTTAGGCAGGTCAGCATAAAAAGACATAAAATACTTACGTTTATTTATTTATTTTTAAATGTGTAAATATACCATATAAAAAATATATATATATTTATGTCTAAGCTCTACTCACCTGGGATAACCATGGATGCCTCCGCCTCCACGTTCTCCTGCTTCCAGGGGCCCTTGTTGAACTCCTTCTCCCTGAGGGAAACCTCGTAGGTCTTCACATGGCGCCCCTGGGGGTCCTAAGGTACAGAACAGCACACCAGATTAGACATTCAAAAATGTGTATGCAGACATGACTTTACTGTAACCTACAGTACATGTTAAATGTAACATGTTACATAGAGCAGCAAATGATGCTGCTTATATTGTGTGTGTATATTGTTAACACTTCATTGTTGCGGAGTCTTGCACTCAATAATTTCACACATATTTATACCCGTGTAATTGTGACGTGACAATAAATCTGATTTTATGTGTGAGAATTGATTCAGTACAAAGCCAAACTCAAACCAAACACATATATATGTACCCAAACTGTGCTACCCAGTGATTAAATGCCAAATCCATGACCCTACCACTAACAAAAGGACAGTCCCCCACACTTCGCCCTAACAAGAGGTCAAAACATGGAATTGGAGATATTTTTGGCTTTGACAAGGACTGCCTGTAACTATTGGAACATAGCAACTCAACATGGCTTTCAAATGCATTTTGAATGATTGAGTTTTGTTACAGCCCAAAATTTACATTTTACTCAAACAGCATCATGGCCTCCGGGTTATATCATAATTTTGAAATTATTCCTAACTGCATGAATTTAACAACACAGTCTTTCCTATTCCCTTGAGCACACACACAGATCCAACCAGCCCGTCCCCTACCTGGTAGATGAAGCAGACGGTGGGGGCCTGGCAGCCATAGAGGAAGTGAACGTCGATGACCTGCAGCTCCTCCAGGCGGATGTTGAAGGCTTTCAGTTCGCGGTTCTCCCGGTCTAACGGGATCACCTTGAACAGCCCGTCGTACAACCGCAGGCCGATCATGCGACACTCTGGGTCTACAATGCCAATGATACCGGTCTCTGATGGACGCCCAATACGATCCTGCCATTGTTGAAAAGCGAATAGCATTTGGCTTGGATAGGTTTTATAAATGCATTGAGTAGAAACTTAGACATTGCACAGTATATGTAGGCATTTCTCGTGGAATATGGACCATCTGAAAACACCTACCGTAATTCAACTTTAATAACCACCTCCTGAGATATGAAGGTTGAGCAGGCTACAGACATGTTAATATAAAAGAAATGCGTAAAAACACCAGGTAGAGTTCTAGATAGCAAGTGAAATGCTGAATATGGCACTGATGTATCCTGAGGCAATAATGTGATTGCATACAAATTATTTTTAGTAATGTAAATACATGATATATTCCAAGACACATTTTTTTGAATTGGCTCTTCTACTTGCAACATTATGGGGCCAATGGCGCCTTTTAGTCTGGAGCCCTATTCTAAATATGAAACACATATGCCAAAGGAGCATGATGATTGGTTATTTTCATTTAGCAGCCCAATATATATTTTAACTTAAGAAACTAAAACAGTTTCAACAAAATACATATTTACTAGTTTTGCTTTAATACATATTGCTAGGGGTGGGAATCGGTAGTGATGTCACGATTCGATTTCTATTCTTATGGTCACGATTCGATTTCAGAATCTATTTTCGATTTCAGACGATTATCGATTCGATTTTCAATGACTTATCCACCATTTGACTACAGTAACCCATTAAATACACCCCAAGTGCAAAATGATGGCACCATGATTAAAAAACACTGAAAGCCTTCATGGCTTACCTAGCAGGGTCTGCTTCTGTTCCAGGGCCGTGACTCGTGCTGGTGCTGCGATGAAAGAAGCTAGTGATGCGCCTGACTCTACCGATCAGTCGGGCTACTGAGGGCAACTTCAAGGCTCACTGGCGTGACACCTCATATGTAGAAAGTTCCCCAGCAGCGCAGCAACGGACATGTTTACTGTGTTGTCGGCAGGGTCCGAAAT
>OMOT01077923.1:0-14667 GCA_900312575.1 Acanthochaenus luetkenii
TGCTGGGGTATCACGCTCTGATGTGCATGCCAAATCCACTTGTCCTCTCAGACAACCTACCAGTCTGGCCCTGCCGTTTCAGCTCCGCCAGCAGAGGTCTGGGGACACTACGACAGGAAGTAGGTCATGACCCCTCAGGAGAAACCACAGTGAAATGTATTGACCGCATTTTCCCAAACGTGACCTTTAACCAGCTGTGATTATCCTAAGTGCTTGTTGTGGGCTTCATTGTTTCCTAATGTAAATGTGCCGTTTTAGGAATGTAGGTTCTTCAAACAAAGTAAATTGAAGTAATTTTTTTTTAAAATCGTCAGCATTCATAAACAATGCAGCTGAGTGAAAGAGGAAACCAGAATACCATTTTGGCGACACAACACTTTGCTTTGGTAAAATAGCACAGGTCTGTATCTTTACAAATTAAAAGCTTTTTGAAACAACAGTGTGAGTGAACTCTAAACCCACAGCACAGATATGGAGTTGTCTTTTTATTGTATTTTATTGGCACTCAATATTTGACAACTGAATATAGATAGTCAGATAGCTTGTGTATTATCTACACAATTCAATAGTTTGCATGTTTTTAAATTCCAAAGAACATATCACTTTTGTTGTTGCTTTAATCAGTGAACGCAAGAAGAACAGAAAAAGAAAAAGCCTCTTTGTCAATGAAGATAAAAGTAATGCCTCCATTTTGCATGTTATTGCAATTAGTCTCACCACAACCATCTGAAAGATCCTTCCAGAGAAGGGAGATCACTTGACCATGTGTGACCAAATCCCTTCTCTCCATTAGTTGCTTTCCACAATCATAACGTCTATCTCTGCTGAAGCTGGACAAAGACACATAAAACAGCATGGGACAAAGACGCCACAGACTCAAATTCACACTACGTCAGTCATTGAAAATATTCATTATTCTGTCAAGCCAAGTTGAGGATCTTAGAGATGAATGTACTGATTTCCCCAGAAACACACAAAACAACATAATACATACCAAATGGTACACAAATGCATTCATTTAAAATACCAATCTAGATGTGAATTTGTGTGCACTCCCCTTCTAAGCTGCAAGTCAATACAGTAGCATATTGCATCAGTTTAGACGAACACCTACAATAAAACATGCAACTAATCGAACTCATCTTACTATGACAAAATACACGTCATTTTCTATCCATTGCAACCATCATATTCTGTGCGGCCAAGTCCTTAAAGTGTCACAGACATTTAGAGTTGGGGATTTGAAGAATCAGAGGTATGGATGTAGCTTCTAAGCATCCTAAGCTCAATAAGGAGGTGTCAGTAATGAGGTGAAACAAAAATGTTAACAGAAAATATAATCGAATTGAGAAAGGGCAAATGTTTTTGTTATCGTGTTAACAATGGGGTCTAAGAAAAGCACACTGATTTGCCCTGCTCTTCTCGTGCTAATCTGCCTGATGAAATGTATTATCCGGTACAGCAATGGTGGTTAAAACGAAGTAGCATAAAATGGGTGAAACTGCTGAGCGCTTTGGGCGGCACGGTGGCTCAAGGACCCAGGTTCGATCCCCGGCCTTTTCTATGTGGTGGTGACGTGTTCTCCCCGAGCTCGTGTGGGTTTCCTTGCGGTGCTCATGTTTCCTCCCACGTTCCAAAGACACGCAAGTCAGGCGGATTGGAGATTCTACATTTCCCCAAAACTGCAGGTATGAATGTCTGTCTTGCTGCGTTGGACTGTCCTGCCCAGTGTGTCTCTCTGCCTTCTGTCCAATGTATGCTGGGATAGCCCTGAAAATGATTACGCATGTAGAGACAATTTATGTTCATTTCTTACAAGATGCACGTTTTTATCTCTCTGTCTCTGTCTGATTATGTGTAACAAATATCTGAAAAGACCATTTTATCCCAGGTCATATAAGTGACAATTTTAAAGACACCTGCCATGAACTAGTTCAGAAAATGACCATTTTGTGATTCTAATCCTATACGTGTATTAATAACAAAGAGCTATTATGTTTGCTTTACATAGAGAAGCAGAGAAGGTATTATTTTATGGAGAATCCTATAACAAAAATCTATTCTGAGAGCAAAACAACTATGAAAGCAGGAGGTGTATGAAGAAGCATGAGACTATATAATAAACCCATTATTCCCAAAATGCCTTAGAATGTAGCTTTAAGCCAGTAGAGGAAGTGAGAGTTGTTGGTCAGTGCACAATGTAACAGCAAGCCCAGTATTTGACATTATACCATCTTCCGCTTAATCGTATTCAAGTCAGACATCTTCAAACACAATTCTGGAGCAGGCCTTGTCTTAAAACAGACTATTTTTTGCTTTCTCTTAGTATATTATCTGGTCATCTGAGCGTCTCTAACTGAACTGTCACAGACGATTAGAGTAGGAACAGCTCATCTTGGTTTCCCAAAGAGCATGGGGTCCTCACGAGAGAGGGAACCACAACTAGAATCAATGTCACCGTTCAGATAATCACGCATTACAGATTCACCATGTAAGATGCATTTAGTTTACTGCCTAACTGTTTAAAGCCTCTATTCATGTTCACATGTTTCCACGCGGTCAACGTAATAACGACGTTTTCCTCTTGAATTTCGTCTGTAGTCGTTGAGAAGAGAGTGCTTTGTGTTAGGTTGTTTGTCAAACAAACCCAAGTTACAAAATGTCGTGATTTTTTAAAGTAATATCCTGGTAATCCGTGTTATTCTCTTCAATTATAGATGTGTTTGAGTGTGTAGATAGTGTGATAAGATAACTCAATTCGATTTATATTAAATAATGTAAAGTGCGATCTACTATATTGTTCATTTAGGTGATTTAAGCATTTTGTCTTTACCCTTTCTTATATTTGGTGACATAATTTATAATAACATCACAGGCATCACAGCAGACATGGTATGGTATAGTATGGAGTGCCAAAATAATATAGCCTATTGGAAAGCATTTCAAATAGATTTGATAAAACATTACATTCAATGAAACATTAATATTTATAGAATTATTTCTTCTTTTTTTGTTGTTGCAGTATTTAAAAGTCAATACCAAGAGTCAGTAGACAGTAAGATATCCTCAGAATTAGGGCTCATCTATTTTATTTTGTGTCCTCAATGACCTCTCGTCACAGAAAACCATGTGTTTGTCACACACACAGAAAAACAAGCTTTACACAACAGGAGTGTGAAATCACCATGTTCCAAGATGGGGGGGTTTAGAAAGCTCTGTGCAACCGGACGACATCTGGCAAAACACTGACCCCTGAATTCATGGACCACTCTCAGGAAATCAGTGTTCTCATCTAGGGTCAGCGATTGAAACTGATGTAAAACTCAACCCGTTGCTGATATATGAAATACAGCAGGTCTAGGATAGAAATGATAGAATGGAATCGTTAGGACATGATTGACAGCATAGGTGGGATTGGAGAGCCTTAACTAGAATGATGGATTATACAACTACTATAATTATAAAGAATGTTGTTGATGTAGTTAGTATATGATGTAGTATATGATGGTGTACAGTATATGTAATATGTATATGATGCTAAATGCCATAATGTAATGTAATGTTGATGCTGATATGCCTACTTTATTATCCTTACCTCTGTCCAGTGCCATTAGATACCAAAAAAACAACAACTGGATTTTGTATTATTTTAAAGACCCAATGCATTTACATTACATTATATAGGTAAGTTTAGCTGATGTACTTATCCAGAGAGACTCACAATGGGTGCAACAGTAGAATAAACTTAATTTACTGTATCACCAAAAATGACATGCAACCAATAATAAGGGGTGCAAAGGTCAGGGCCTGATACTATTTTACAATTTTCTAATAGGCTGATATTAATCCATAAAAACAGCATGCGTGTAAGCCTCAAGCAGAGTGCAGGGCTGAAAGGTTTTCCGACAGAGTGGAAAGCAGTGCAACAGCTCCATCTAGCGTCCCTGAAATGCATTGAGACCAAAGGACGTAACTTCCTGTTTAAACATGGCGGCGCGCTGACGAATGTGACATTACCGCTAGTGCTGAACTCGTCTATTTATGACCGTGAATTATTATCTCTCCAGCTAATAGCGAAGAAGCGACATTTGGAAATCATTTCCGTGCTTCGTACATCACTCCCACAGGTATTTCGCTAAATTACGAGCTACTGCATAGCACGTAGCCTTCAAACAGACGGTGTCCTGAACCTAGCTAGCTGTTAGCAACAGTTCCAGCTGTCGTGTTGCCATTTAATCCGTCTAGGTTGTATAGATGTGGGACCATAGTGGTATTGCTGTTATTATTGCTATACGTTCTCATTTAAAGTGATCTTGTCGTCTGTTGCAGGGTAATTCAGAAAGCATCATGGTCCATCTATGTAAGTACACGCACAGCGGTTTGATGGTTATGTCTTGAACGGTAGAGTTACAATCTTACTTTACACTTATACATCTAGTGACGCGAGGGGAGGTTGACCAAAACCAGACTTTGTCTCAAAACGTCTCCTGCTCCTTTCCTTGATCCTCTTTTCCCACCATCTCGTAGCAGGTAGCAACGGAGGAGAAGAGGGCAGGAGTGGAGATGAGAGAAGGGGGGAATTAGGGCGGCTAACTAACGCTAGAATCTGTGTGGTGTGTAAGATGTCAAGATGTGACATATGCTCCTTAGAAAATACACGTTGAAAGGTGTTGGAGAGAGCAGGTACATTTGTAATAGCAACATTTTTTAGAATAAAGCTCATTTGGGTTATATGAACTCAAACAGATATTATTAGTCCACGGTAATAATGCTCTTATTCACTGGAGGCTTATATAGAACAGCTTTATTGTATGCATCTTGGTGATGTCACAGGTTTGTGTGTTAGCTCTCCGATTTCTACCGTTGATTGTTCATGTTCAAAAATATCGATCGCGTCGTCCTGCGCCGTAGGAATAATGTATATGAATGTAAATTGAAAATATTCCTCTTTAAATGATGGGCCTAAATTCGCATCAACGATATGGATTATATAAATTGGCATCATTCTAATATTTGTGTTTTTTCTTCAGTCACAGTTGAGGGATGTAACCTCAGTCAGACCGTTTTTAGTGCTGAGTTAATATCCACCACAATGACAGTTAAGCCATCTGAGGACATTGCAGGAGAAGGTCGATTCATTAGACATGACATTTGACTGGGGTTTTAAGAAAATAAATGTTCCTTCCTGCCTTGCAGTACCACTCTCCTACCAGGAAGTAACCTGAAGGAGATGATGGAAGGACAGGGGTGAAGTAAGGGTTCAAGTTCAGTTTATTTATACTGCCCTATTTCACAAGCATGTCTCAAAGGACTTTACAGAAAATGAGCCAAACTAGATCTAACTGAACAACAATCAATTGAATTACAATTACAATATCATGTAAGACAAACACAGGGAAGCAGAACAAAGCACAAGACACACAATAGAATATAGAAACATTTAGCAAGCCTACCTATTCTACAAAGCCTAACCTACCCGGCACCACCAGCCTTAGACCCTTGAAGCATATAAGGAAAAACTTCCAAGAAAACCATATTAGGTGAAAACATTGAAGAAACCTTGGGCGGGCCAAGTCAAAGAGGAATCCCCCACCTGGACGGCTGAGCGTGCAATAGGTGCCAGGACAAACATAGTCAATAACATAGTCAATGACAGTGACATAGGAATCGGATAAGGCAAAAGAGGCAGAGAGATGGGGGCGCGGTTAGCGAAGATGACCACAGAAACAGGGGCAGCACTCGCGATTTACAATCGGGTAGAAACAGCATCAGAGATGGGACAGTGGCCGGCACTAATGACCGTAGGAGCTGGGCAGCACCCGCGTCCGCTACCTGGTAGAAACACTGCACAGGTATCTGAGAAGGAGGAAGGGCAGACAGACAGACAGACACACACACACTCACACAGCCGATCTAAGCAAGACCCGTACACTCAGATAGACATATTCAGCCACACACACTCATACAGACAGAGAATGATTACATGCAGCAACCAGGAGGCGGCCCTACGCTGGGTTCCCAACGGCAGATTTCCATGTTAATACTGTCTAAGCTAAAGTAGGAGAAGAGACTGTGTCGGTCCCGAGCCTGACGGTGCTATGGTTGGTCGTATGACAGTGAGAATAAACAGGTTTTGAGTTTGGATTTGAAGAATTTCTACAGAATCAGCTTCCCTCATCGTAAGAGGGAGTATCCCAAATGTTCGGAATCATGCTGAGCTATGGAAATGTTATGCTTTGTTATGACAAATGTTGGTCAAGTTTAGTATAACGGGATAGCATCGTCACCTTGTCATCAGCTTCTGCTTTTCAGGGTCATAGACGAGACATCAGTTGATGGTGACCTCTTACCATCATGAAAGATGTCCTGTGTGGAGGGTGAGAGGGAGACTAGTAGGTTTATGCTACAGAAGAGTAACTAACCGTTGATAAGCATCATCACAACAAGGTCTGGGTAGCCTATTATACAGCCCATTTGTGTTTCCTTGTGCTCTGGGTGGGCAGTCATACAAGCACAGGTATTCATCGTGAAAAAGCCTCCTCTCACCTCTGAATGTAGCTTGTAGTTGTCTGTCTACATTTAACGACATTCTTATTCTGGTTAGTGAGGACAATTGTGCAGTAGTTAATGCTGAAAAATACAAGCTGCACACTAGTAGGGCAGTAAAATGTCCATCCCTGCATCCCAGGAGGTATATTTTACTCAATTGAGGATGATCTAGCATCAGATTTGAATATAATGTGTGATAACCTGCTGTTGTGTTGTGCCGTAGCTGCAGCCTTCTCTTGGCTAAATGTTTTTATGAGCTTTCTCCATCTTTTGCTGTTAAAGGAATATGCAATTTCTACAGTGTTAGAAAAGTACTCCTTCCTTACTTTCCACTTGGAAAACTTTAATTGTGTTAATTTCTCCCTGCAGCATCCCTCCTTCTAAAGAAGTACCACGGCGGGCACGTCGTCATCCGATTGGCTCTCGCTGGCCACAAACAGGCTAACAGACCCTTCTATCGTATTGTGTCAGCTTACAACAAAAGGGCACGGGACAGTAAATATATAGAGCAGCTGGGTACCTACGACCCCCTCCCCAACATCTACAATGAGAAACTTGTCAGCTTCAACTACGACCGAATCAAGTACTGGATGGGCTGTGGCGCTCACCCCACCAAGCCAGTGGCCAAGCTTCTAGGTGTGTATTCACTACATGAAAGTACATTCTTTTCAGGTGGATCAACATCGCTCAATCTGAATGGTAGGTCTTTCTGGGGAATTGCTCTGCTCTTAGGGATTTGTGTAGTCAAGGATGTCCATCTGTAGTTTTTATGATAACCAACACCCTCTAGGCAATCTCCCCCTAGAAGAATACACTTCACTGTAATTCAGTGAAATTAAGTGATTTATTTAGTTTTTCTGTTACCTGTTACCAGCCCATAAAATGATTTTAAATGTACTGTAAGTGTAATGTGTTCACTGGTTCAAGGTCCTCGTCCATGCCCTATGAATGGTACAGATAACACAGGCGTTTTGTGGTCATGATCCAGAAACTTTTCTCAGTTGGTAGAAATCACATCAGTCTCACAGAAATGGTTAAAATGGGGTAATAACATATTTTTCACAACATAAATGTAGGCAGGCTAAATTCTGAATATCTAAAATTGTAGATAGTAAACGTGCTTAAAAAAGGCAAAATCTTTTAGTGAGTTACTTGGAAAATTGTGCTGTTTCTTCTCTTTTTTTTTCTTGTCTGCAGGGTTGGCAGGCTTCTTCCCTCTGCATCCCATGACAATAACGGAGGCAGAGCGACGCATAGCCCTCGCACAGCTGAAAGAAACGGCGACGGAGGAAGGTCTGGAGGAGGGACAAAAGCAGGCAGAAGTATGAGAGTTGCAGCTGGGGACTGTGTGTGCAGCGTAAAAGGATGTCTCAGTTATTTGCAAAGACAACCAATCCATACGTTTTCTGACCTATTGGGTGGACTGCTCCTGGCAACTTCAGATATTGCAGTGTACTTCTAGTCACTTCAGTAGTCTCCATGAACCATGCATATATATAAGTGATAATTCATTAAATTCAACGACCTCAAGTTATGTGAGCATGCGGTGCCGTAAACAGATGGTTGTTTGGATTCAATGTTTTATGCCACATAATTAAAGTATTACAATATCGTTGTATTGTTGTTGTGTTCAGCGGGAAATTGTTGCTATTTTCTTCCAAGCCACCTTTTGGGGAATTTTATTGACTATCCATGCAAAGAATGTCAAGTAAGGATTATAGTTCCTTATTTCCTTTTGACCTGAACCATTTGTCATACTCTCCTTCACTTTGTCTTTGTTTGCTTTCCCTGCCAGGAGGGAAGTTAATGTTGTTGTTTTTTGCATGAGTACACATGAAACACTAGTGACCTTTTGCAATCATTGATCTTCACACAAAAGGAAGAAAATACATCTGAAGTGGATGGGTTTTTTGATATGGAATATTGGCTTTAGTTCCTTTTTGGCTCAATATTACGCTCTCCTCCCTCACTTATACTGTGGTGTGTTACGGCAACCCATGTCAACTGGAATATTACCAAGCTTTGTACTAGGAAGATATCTGTTAACAGGTTACTAATGGGATATTTGGATTCACCCCAAAATATATACATAGTTCAACTTTTTCTTGATGCATATGGTTTGATAATATTTTAGGAATCATGATGGGTCGATATCTGTTGATGTTTCACAGACAACTGTACAGCCTAGTGACTTTTTCACAGGGCGGAGCATTACAGATCAAAGTCAGATATCATCAAAGTTGGGTCATAAGCTGAAGTTCAGATAGCAGTGCACTTAAAAATGTAACATCTTACAAGGACCCCCCCCCCCAGTGAAAACTGAAAACGTGAAAACATGGAAAAATCAACAGTAATATATTTCTAAAACAATCACATCACAAGAAAAAAAGCGGAATTATGTAGTTGAATTTGCAACCTAAACAAACTGATCATCATCTTGTGCGAATTGGTCATATGATGGAAGAAAAAAAATGCTTGCAGACTAATGTACGTTTTAATTACGCACTGACTTATTCAATCAGGCACATAGGAGGATCCTATTCAGATAAAGCAGGAGCATTCACTGCAATATAAACCACATGACATGAGCCCCTTCTTTTCCCCATGTACTATTGTTTAATACAGTGTGCAGAAAACATCTGCATTTGTTTATTTCTACATGTGATCATTTTAGCTGCTAATTCACAAAAAGCTCTCGGATGTGCCCGAGAGCTCTGGAGCTCACTAGTTGTGAAGATCAAAGAAACTGTCCTACTGTGTGATAAAACACTATTAACACACCATTATTTAATTTATCTATATATATATATATTTGTTGTAAGTGCTCTGTTGGTGTAGAATTTTTGTTTTTCAATTTTGTCACCTAAAAGGAGAAATGAAATCATGAATTAACTCTTTAAAATGCATATAAATAGTTTTGTGGTGTTCCTGTCACATGTGTATCCTGGCATTCCCCCTTCAAGCGGATGTTGTATTAACTTTTAACAGATCCAGATTCTAAAACACAACTGTAGAGAGTGTAAAGTATGGCTTGTTTCAATCAGTAGGTAGTGATAAAAAGTGCCATGATACGCTTGACAACACCCAATTGTATATTTGGAGGTCTACAAGATACACATGGAGAACTAAACTTAGTTGTGCTAATCCCCCAACAGAACTGAGCAGCTCACAATGTAACTACAGTATATTTAACTGAATAAGAAGCAGGGTATTGCTGAAAAAGATCATGCATGCTCAGCCGTTCCCTAAGTATTTACTAATAAACAGGACATTATTTATCTATATCCCTAGTGGTATTAAAGGTTAAAATAATTGATAAATAAAGGTTCAAAATGGATGTCATTTTATAATTTTTTTGCAAGTGATTCCAATTCTTTTATAATACATGTTTACAATCAAGAATGTTTGTATTCGACCTCGTCTCACTTTTTCCTGGAACTCGATTAGGCACTTCTGGTAGCCATCCACAAGCTTGTGGCAAGCTTCTGGTTTAATCTTTGTCCACTCCTCTTGATAAAATTGGTGCAGTTCAACTACATTTTCTGACACAGACTTGTTTCTTCAGCACAGTCTGGTCAAACAACGTAAATGTCTTCATCTAATCATGTTACTTTGGTTATGATCATAACCAGAGTATTCCTACTGGGGTTAAGGCATGTGGAGTACGGTAATGTGATATCAGTTGCATTATTTGAACATACAGTATATACGCACATAATCCAAATAACCCTGTCTGTCGTATAAGGAAACGGTGAAGCTAGTTAGCTAGTTAACTTAAATTTGAAGCACATTTATTGTTAATGCAAAGTATATATATATATATATATTGTAATAAAACTGCAAGCCATCAGCCAGAGCCTCTCAGATCATTGCCCTGGCTGGTTGGGTTTGTCTGTGGCTCCTCCTGGGGTGTTAGTGGGACTCCCTCCAGGAAGTCACGGAAGTGCTCAGAGGTATTGAGCTCAGGTTTCCTCAACAGCAGATGGCATTTTGGGAAGTAGTAAGCCGCCAAAAGTCCCATGTTGCTCGCCAGGCTGAAAGACACGTGGACAACGGACCTGAACTTGTCAGACAAACTGACATAGATGGGGATAAAGGTCAGCCAAATCACGCAGTAGATCAGGGCGGAAAAGGTGACGTCCCTGGCGAGGTTATACTGTCGGACAGGCTTCGCCGCCATGAAGGTGCACATGAATGATATCAGGGCCAAGGCACAGTTAAACCCTTGCATTAGGGCCAATCCTAAAATGGGTTTCACTGGGCATGACAGAAACTTCCTCACAAAGTGTATATTCATTTTGGCCAGGTGCTCGGACAGCGAGGGCCCTTCCTGTGCAAACCAGCCGCAGATAACAGCCTGCACACAACAGCAGGCCAGCAGAAGCAGCCAGCCTCCACGAGCTCTTACGGTATCCAGGTGAGAGGCGGCTTTCTGAGGGAACTCTGTCACGTAGAGTATCTGTGTGAAAAGAACGTTTCAACCGGGTTACATGGTGCACTTTTCATTTAGTCCTACCGTACCGTTGTGTTCTACCCGTCCTCCCTCACCTGTAGTGACACGGCCGTGATAACGGAGAGGGCCGCCGTTTGGAAAACGGAGGTGAGGGGCAGCTGCAGTCGACACACTAGGTCCCCCGGCTGACCCAGGAAGAGCAGCAGACTGAGGCAGCCTCCCATCAGGCTGAGCAGAGCCACACCGCCCGGGGCTCCTCCAGAGGCGCTCACCAGCGGGGTCCCTCTGTGCTTCAGGAACATGACCCCCACCGACCCCTGACATACCAGCAGCACCGCCCCAGACAGCATCATTTCCAGGGACTCGGGGTGGCCCCAGGACAAGAAGTCAAAGGTAGGTTCAGTGCAGTTGGTGCTGCGGGTCGCGGACCACTGGCCCTCGGGGCATTTAGTACACTGGACGTCCTCTGTGAGTCAGGAAGGACAACAGAGAATTAGCTACAGCGTCTAAAAAGGACACCAAACCTTAGTTGAATGTGACGCATGGTTGGATCTCGTCGTCATTACAAAAGGGTAAAGTATTTTATAGACGTCAAGACAATCACTTACCCTCCTTTGCCTGGAAAGATCCTTCCATACAGTCAATACAATCAAAGCAGCAGGAATGGAAGCCTTTGACTCTGCGCACCTGGCCTGGCTGACATGCTGCTGAACAGGTGGACTGAGGGACCTGCAAAAGTTGTGGCAGCAGAATTAGTATACAATTATTTTTATAGTCCAATATACACCGTGTCAGGAACCTAAATGACATTTAGATTAGGTGTGATTTAATGGGTGTCAAACTGTTTTTACTATGTCAAATTGTGTTTGAAGTAAAATTCTGAAATGACCTCTGAATTTCCAGTGTGCCATTTGAAGAGGTTTTTGTCAATGGACAGTTTATCATGAAGAGTTCCAACGTGCATGAAATCCAAACTGGTGTTTTTCCAGACCCACTCCACTAAGTTGTATCCTATGTTTGGGTTGCCACTACTGTCAAAAGCCAAATGTCTTCCATTTATGTCTAAAGAAACGTCCTTCAATACTTCCAACAGCTGCAAAAGAAGAGTTTATTCATTCATTAATACGATCGATGCTACACAGCCTTTGGTGAAATTCTAAATTGTCTTCAGTCACACACAGAAAATAGGCAACAATGGTCATAAACTCACCTGCCACGGATAGATTTTGCTGTCAGCTCCCCACATGCAGGCTGTTGAATTGCAGCCCAGCATGTTGTGCAGTGCCTGTGCCACACTGTAGATGGCAGCATACACACTAAAAGCTGTGCGCTGCACTACAGGTTGGGTCACCAGGCTAATATTATCAGGCGACAAGTTCCAACATTGTGGGCAGGGACTGTGGGGATTGGCTGTTCCCGACTTAGGCTTTGTCCTCTCCTCACCTAGTCTGGTGAAGAGCTCCTGTGTGTAGGCGGTGAGCAGACCCAGGGTCTGGATCTTGTTGGTGAATCCGATGATTGTGCCGACCGTGTGAATGTTGGGGAGGGAAGTCAGACGATTATGGATGGCCCAAGCTGTGCTGGCAATCCACACACCAGTTATATTCCTCCGGATAACCTGGCCACAGCATTGGATTGGATGATTAGTACAGAATAGAATGGAATCTATCCCCCAACCCCATCATGCCACAACTTTTTAAACGGGTCAAAACCAATCACATGATCATCATGCTGTGCTTTACTAACCTCCTTGAAGAAGACCTCAGCTGGCAGTGCGAGGGAAAAGATCACTACCACTCCTACTCTGGTTGCTTGGATATTGTCTAGGATGTTATTGACCACTGGTTCCGGGTCACTGTATATAGGGATCAGCCCCTCATAGGCCACACAGACCGACATATCTTCTGCTATTTTGGAGAACTCACGCAGACCCTGTTGTCCATACTCATCCTCACTGCCCACCACCGCCACCCAGTTCCAGTTAAACTCCTTCAGCAGCTGCACCATGACCTTTGCTTGCCATTTGTCACTGGGCACCGTACGAAGGAATGACGGGTAGAGAAGCTTGTCGCTGAATTTGTCACTGGTGGCACCATAGCTAATCTAAAGAGAGAAGAATGACATTAGAGCTATTTTTCTGCAAATGATGATGTTAACTATGGCTGCACAATATTGACAAAAAAGCCGTAATGCGCTTATTGAGGTCGCAGTAAAATTGGGCGGTTTCTTCTACATAATTTATTTTTCAGCACCTAAAAGGTTTTTAAAAATGGAAACTACGATTCTAATGTGTGAGATTAGCTCTGTTTGATAATACTGAATGTTTTCTCTGATTCACAACTTGATTTGTAAGGCACAAAAAATCACAGCTTCTTGTGATTTTGACATTGCAGTGACCAATATTTAGATTTCACTTAAACAATAATAGTTGGAGAAAATGTCAAATCAGCACAGGGAGAGGATAAACCTTCCTCTTTTAAATTGAAATGCATGTGATTACATATATTTGTGACCAAACCTGTGGCATCCGAAAGAATCCTAGGAGTTTTCCTATGACTGAGACCATTTCTGAGCTGTGAGGACCAATTACAGCTGCTATCCTGGTCTCATAGTTGCTGTAATTACACTTGACGCCCAACTCTCTGATGGATTTTTCAGTGAGGAAGGAGATAGTAGGCTTCACAATGACGGCAGCTTGTGTGCATGTGTCAAAGATTTCATAACCCAACTTGATCCCGGGGAGCAGCATTTGGTTGGCGTTGATCTCATCCACTGTATATTTCATTACCAGAGCGAGAGCCAGTCCATACTCATTTAAGCTGTTGGGACACAGAAAGAAAACACTATTTTGAAGCCTTGGTGGTTGGATTAAGCATAAATATAGTTAGAACATGTAGAATCTGTTATGTTGACAAAGATAGTAGAGTCATCATTTCTCCAAATGCTTAGCACAAACCATTTCTATACCTTTTACAGCTGATGTTGTCAGGCTCCACTCTCTGACTCAGGTTGCTGGTGAGCTGGTTGATGGGGAACAGCCCTCCAAGCAAAATGTCCCCCGACAAATTGAAGAGATCGGTAGAAATGTTCTGGAACCATTGCGGTGAACTCAAACTGCAACTCAGTCCAACCACCCAGCAGAGAGGCAGCAGTTTGAAAGGCATAGCCACGCTGCAGATGAACAGGAGAATGAGGATAGAATCATGATGTATGAATGTTAGTGCAAACTCACCTGTGAGCCCCAAGGTGAGACGGTGCAGTGGACCGCTCCCCTCCCTGTCCGTCTGAATGCGCCGCACCAAATGACTTGCTGTCCCGTGAGAACATGGTGCTTATAATATTGACCCACATTTACATTTGTGGTACTCATGGGGTTGAAATGAACCATCAACACACCCATTAACTTTTACACGAGGATTATTGTTGTTTTATATGTTTTACCTGACTGTGAAACAAATTCCCCATCTGGGACAATAAAGCTATTCATTGATTGATTGATTGATTGGTTTAATTATTTATTATTATTGTTGTTGTTGTCAGAAAAAGAAGAATGGTAGTAGTAGTAGTAATATTATCATTTTAATCTAGAATGATATAGCCTTAGTGAATTAATTGTGTCACATGTATGATGGCATCTTATTTAATGGCATCATGGATCTCAGTCT